>JANHGB010042526.1:0-75310 GCA_026283785.1 Coracopsis vasa
CCTGGCAGTGTTCAAGGCCAGGTTGGACAGAGCCTTGGGTGACATGGTTTAGTGTGAGGTGTCCCTGCCCATGGCAGTGGGATTGGAACTTGATGATCTCAAGGTCCTTTCCAATCCTAACTATTCTATGATTCTATGAAATGAGCAACAGCTACACTTTAAAATGGAAAATAGGCAATGTTTCTAAATAATAAATTAAAAATTGAAGGATGATGTAACAAATACAAAATATTTAGGAATATCGCTTTACAAATTAAACTAAAATCAGTAAAAATTGCAAGTAAATTTTGAGCTGTATATCATCTTTCAACTGAAATAGCTTGCTGATGTAACCTTCCAAGGTAACTACAGTGGCAGCCCCTGAGTTCATGTAGGTACAGATGTCTCATGCACTGATGGGCTTCTCCAGATGCCTGCCTGTAAACACACCTTTTTAGGGGAAGAGATCGTAACTTCTCTTTGATGCTGAAATTAAGTTTTCTGGTTGCTGTTTAGCTTTTCTGCATCAAAGTGACTGAACGCACATACATGTTCCCAGATAAAATCTACAATGAGGTTGAGAGTACATACATAGCAGTGATTTGGCACAAAATCCTTTTATGAGGCTGCTGTGGTATTCCTAAAACAAACATTGTAAGACCAGAAAATATTGTGAATATAAGATTAAAAAAACCCAATATAGAAACATATATTTTCACATGAAAAGCTACTAACCAACCTTACCTCTGCCCTACTGCTACATGATACATTAGGTATGCATCAGACATTAATTATAATCTGGGGTTAGACCAAAGCAACTTCATTAGGGATTCTAATTACCTCCTCCTGGTAATTCTAAAGGATGAAGTTTGTATTACTAGGTGTCCTCACATAGAATAGACAAAGTCAGGTTAAATTTAACCCACTTCTGTAAACCGCCTGAGTTTATAATGTTATTTTTCGTAATTAATTCTTACAATAACCCCGAAGTACAGTCCATTTTTTTCACACACACACAAAAAAAGGTAAGGCAGTAAACAGTTACACAGCTTTAGCTGCTCTCTGGATCTTCTTCTTGCTGAAGAGCTTGCTTTAAAAATCACCACTTCAAACAAGAATGCTAAAGAAGGTTTCTAGAAGGTCACAGCATCCTATTTTTCACTATCTGAGACCCAGTGTTTCCCTTTTGACTCCTTTATAAGGTATTTATTTTCCTCTTTTAGGCTCTTTGAACAAGAAGACAATCAGCAGGTTTGGCTTCAGGTTGGAGCTGTGCCAGCATTTCTGGGGTCAGTTCCTGGCCGCTCACATAGTCCCCTGTGTGCCCATATCCCACATTGCTCCCTAGCACGTTTTTCCCCATTTATGCATCATGTCTTCTGCCTGTCCTTCAGAGCAGAGGTGGCTGAAGGGTGCTTCCTTTGCTCACAGCTTCATTAGCACAGGGAGGGAAGCTGCAGCCGGGGTTAAAAGAAACTGTAGGAACTGGCTTCCAAAAGAAGGAGGAGAAAGTATCCCTCTGCTGAAATGGCTGCCAGCAGAGGAATTTTTTGAGGAAGGACAAGGACAGCCATCGTGGCAGGTCTCCAGGCATTGCCTCTACCAGCGACACCACCACTTCTGCTGATGAGGAAAGTTCGCAGAGGCTGCTTGGTGACTGCAGCTAGTTTGGGCGCTGGGTGCCATGCTGGGTTTATTTAAACAATCGCTTATATCTGCTTTGCCCTGCCAGCAAATCACTTATGGAAGGTTTTCAGAAAAGTAACTCAATGGGCAGGCAACTTTTATAATGGTTCAGGTCCATAGACTAAGCCTTTGATCAACAAACCTTTCCATTTGAGAAATCAAAGAGCCAGTGGCCATTACGCAGCTGGCTTCAAGGTGTTCAGTGCTCGCAATCCAGCTGGGTTTCACAGATATTCATGGGTGGTAAGAAGGATTTTAGAAATATAAAAACGGAAAATTGATTTTCAAAATGCCATTTTAATTTATGTGGCCTTTCTGAATCTAGGAACTGATCAGCCTTTCTCTATATGGATATGTCGTTGTTTAAACCCAGCCGGTAACTCAGAACCACTCAGCCGCTCGCTCACTCCCTCCTCTTCTTCCTCACCACGCTCCTGGAGGGATGGGGAGGAGAATTGAAAGAATGTAACTCCCACGAGCTGAGATAAGAACAGTCCAGTAACTAAGGTGTAACACAAAACTACTACTGCTACCACCAATAATAATAATGATAAGGGAAATAACAAAGGGAAAGAATACAATTGCTCACCATCTGTCGACTGATACTCAGCCGGATCCGTGCAGTGATCTGGCCCTTCTAGGTAACACCCCCCCCATTTATATATTAGGCATGATGTGCTGTGGTATGGAATACCTCTTTGGCTAGTTTGAGCCAGATGTCCTGTCTCTGCTTTCTCCCGGCTTCCCCTCCTCCCTGGCAGAGCATGAGACTCAGAAAGTCCTTGATCAGAGTAAACATTTCTTAGCAACAACTAAAAACATCGGTGTTATCAACGTTGTTCCCAGGTTGAAAGTCAAAACCACAGCACTGCATCAGCTACTAATAAGGAGAAAAATGACTGCTACTGCTGAAACCAGGACACCCAAGGAAGTTGTGAATGCTCCATCCCTGGAAGTGTTCAAGGCAGGGCTGGACAGAGCCTCGGGTGACGTGGTTTAGTGCGAGGTGTCCTTGCCCATGGCAGGTGGATTGGAACTAGATGATTTCAAGGTGCTTTCCAACCTTAACTATTCTATGATTCTGTGATTCTAAATATTTTAGTATGCAACATGTAATGTCAGTCTGTGCATATGTGTCTATACATGCATACACATGAATGCTCAGCTTCATGACACAGTCTTAGCACACCCTTCATTATGTTTTATTGGCAAAAAAATGGTACTGAGGTTTTTTTGGCTACACTTAGACAACCTCCTCTTCTGTGGTCTGGGTACCTCATTCTACAACTTTCACGCACATCACGCATTCGCAATGGGGGTTTTAATTTCAATCGTTTTTCTACTACAAATACTGAATATGTAAGCTGAGAAAGCTTTTAATCAAGAAGTCTGTTACCACTCTAACTTGACAATAAGGGCAAAAAGACAAGTGTTACACATTGACAGTTATCAATGACATGAATAGATTTCAAAATTGAGTAGCAAGGTAACCTCTGTACTTCTACAGTTATGCAGTTAACTTCAGAAATGAATCATTGTTAGAAAGCTCTGATATTCTCATAACATTTCCAGTTTGTTTTGGGTTTTTTTTGTCTAGTGTGAAGACAGTTTTTGCTTCCTCGTATGAAGAGTTGTGTCATAGAAAAATCAGACATCCAACATGAACTAAAGGATAAGTTTCAAGATATCAAGCAGGTTAATTAGTATTTATGTTTGATTCTCTTCGTTTAGCTGATCATTTCTCCAATTTGATCTTCCCTCAGTAAATATCTAGTATCAACTTGGACTTCCTCCCACAGTGAACTAGTCCACCATGTTATTGAACAATTTGTTGTTTCTCTTTGCTTTGAGTGCTCAACAGTGGAGAAAAATGTTTTCTATCACAATATTTTCCCCAACATAACTCTTATAGGTAACTTAAATAACACTTAAATTTTTTTAATAAAAATACATTTAATACAGTAAAGGGAGACTATTGCACCTCAGCAGACTAACAGTTAGAGTAACCACTTGCAAGCTGTAGCAGTCCAACTGAAAGACCTGTTTGAAGTCCTAGATTAAGCTGATGGTGTAGAAATCTGAAACCAGTTTCTAAATTTCTCATTATGAATTCTTATAAATTAATTTTCTATTATGCTTTTATTAGAAAAAAACTGAGACACGTTCAAAAAGAGATTCTAGATATTAATCCATCTTCATGAATTTTTGGTTCTGAATATTTACCGATTGTCAACAAAAACTATCGAGAAAATTACAAACTAGAAATAAACAAAGAGCTGCTTCCATTGCTTTCTCTTCCATTCACAAAAGTTATGAATGAGTGTATTATATTTCAAAAGAATTTGATCACTGTAAAGTTAGATTATGCTTAACATAAGAACAAGAGATGGTGTTAGGAGTAAATATACAATAAATAAGTTTGCCATTAATCATTAAGAATAATTCATCTGAACAAAATCTTTGTTCTTAAGCCTTCAAGAAAACAAATTATAGCCTTTCAATTTTTTTTCCTCTGAACATTCACAAATGTACGATTCACATATTACTATCAGAAACCCCTTTATCTGTAACTTGATTTCTGTATGCAGTGTCATTAAATAAGCACTGTGCATAGATAATTTTGCCAAGCATCTTCATCATACAAGTAAAGTTCTGACTTTTACCATCTTCCTATTATCTTCCAGTTCTTTCAGTCAAAAGTTTAAAACTACATAGAAGAGGCATTTTTCTCTGTCTCCCTGTTCAGTTAATTGGCTGTGCTATTTTCTTTTTAGCATTTGATTCAAAAGCATAAGATGCTTTGTTTCATGATATGATAAAATTAAAAGGCACAAAAATCCATATTTATGCATATTGTCTAATGACATTTTCTCTCTCAGTCTTTTAAAATGTATGAAGAAGACAAAGCTGCTGCTGTCTCCATAGAGACACCATGACAGTATCATGAGAAAATGTTTTTATTTCAGTACCTAACAGATTTGTCTCCTGAGCAAAATCACTCAACAAGGAAAGTGCCAGGAATAGAAAAGCCATTCATTACAGTGTGTGTCTCATTGTGATTTGCATGGGCTTGGTCTGTGATAAGTGATTTAACAGAGTGTTTAGAAATGTTGGAAAAATAAACTTTTTTCAGGTTTGCTTACTTTGCCAGACTCAGGGCTTATTTAACAGTCTGGTTTAAATGACACAAAAGAGCAGCATATTTCTCTCAATATAGGAAAATTAATATTTTGTTTAACTCTGGAATTAAACTTGGTTAAAAAAAAGGAAGCTGTTTATTTGAGGAGACATTCTATCTGAGGAGACTGATAATTATCAAAAGGCTGTTTTTTATTTTATTCAGAAATTAGAACTGGAAATACGTGATGACTTCTTGCAAGATTACGAGTCTAAACTGGTGTTTATGTGTCAAGGCTATCCACAAGTTAATATGTCAGAGCTGCAATTTTACGCTCTGAAAGAGAGAGGTAATAAAGAGTCTTGTATTTCACTACTTTAAATACACAAATATTTAAAGGAAGTTCATCATGTCTAGATGCCTTCCCTAGTAAACATTTATAATTCCCTTTCAAAGTACAGTTATATAACATGTATACAGTGGAGTTTTATAGTACATGTTAAACAAGTCAATTCATCATGTGAATGGAAAAGAAGACCAAAGCAACAACAAATATTCCCCTCCAGCTAATTTAGGCATCTTAAATCAAAACTGATTTAGTAAGGATATATGTGATTTGGAATTTTTTAAAATCTTACAATGTTGTAATTTACTTATGCATCTTTTTAAATGTGCAAAATGAATTTTAACTCACTGGACGAATTTTAAGTCTGCCGAGATATCTGTTCACTGTTGCAAGGAATTTCAAGTAAAAATGCATTTCAGACTGGTATTTCTTCAGTTACAATGTTATCAAGCAACAATGCCACCTGAATGATGGCAGCTTTCTGTTTTTTAAACTAAATATACAGTGATCTTGAAAGAGGATATTAACTTTAATTCTACTGTTACCACTGAGGTTGCATATTACCCTTTTCACTCCCATTTTCTCTCCTGGGTAGGAACAGATTCCCAGAAACCTTTTTCTAGAAAAAAACCCAATCCATACACCATCATCAGTTTAGAAACACTTCAATGACTTCCTTACATTAAATTTCACTCCCATTTATAATACTGTAAAATAGAGTTTGATCAAGATGCCTCAACTAGCAGCTCAAAGAAAAAATTCCTCTCCCCAATTTTCCAATTGTTTTACAGTAAAGATCCTTTACAACATCTACAAAAAATTAAACCACAGCACTGAGTGTGCCAAATGGATTTCCAGTAACACAAAACTTCTTGTTAAGTCATGTGAAAACAAAGAGTGGTGTTACTTGTCACTGTATTATGATAACACAGGTAGACCCCACCAATTGCAGTACAATTTTAAGTAGTCCCATTTATTTTAATAGATTTCATAATTTGATGTGAGATGGAAGTAGAAGAAATATTTAGGTTTGAAGCATTGGGTGGAAACTGCAATTTGCTCTGGAGGAAGGGAAGAAACAAATGAAATATGGTCTTGCTTTTTGTGGTATCATTTATATAGTTAACTAGAGAATTCTTTAGTTGGTTGAGCAGTAGAATAATGCTGTTATCAGATTAATTCAGACCTGCTTGTGCAAATTATAATAAATTAACAATCCTACTATTTTTGTGTTCAAACCAAGTGCTTGAATTCTGAAATTTCCAAGGGACTCTATGATGTGAGTTTGGTAAGAGTGGTGGGAGTGGGTAAGAACAAAAATAAGCTATGAGGACATACTAGTACACTTAAAAGAGGAAAAAAGAACCAAAACGGATTGGGCAGGAACACAATAAATAATTATAAATTAAATTATAAATTATATTAATAGTTAAAAAAAATTAATAGTTAAATTATGAATTTAACTTCATGTCATTGCATTCATCTAATACTTTAGTTGTATAGCAAGTTAAAAGGTAAATGGGTGAAACAAAGATGCTAATAATTGACTGAAAAAACACTGTGACAGTTCCATGTTTATCTTAGGCAGAGAAAAAATTACAGAACTTTTAAAGAGCTACTCAAGAAGAAATGAGAGGTTTGTTTATGCTTACTTTTAGTGTGCTGCAATCTGAAACAAAAAGAGGAGAACACTTCGATAAATCAAGACTGAACTTATTATAACGGCAGAAAGATTAAATGACCTTGTATTTTACTTAATTTAAAAAGAGAAAAAAAGTTTAGTTTTTTTTTTTTTTTATATAAACCCAGCAGGGCAGTGGATATTAACATACAGTAAACAACTTAATTCTATATTTCTTTCCACAAGTTGCTCATCAGTGCAGAAACTCAGATTCTCTTCTTATTTCTCATTAGTAACCTTTTTGAATACTAATGGCCAGAGGGAGAGAAACTGACTTTCCAAAAATATTTAAAAATATTATGCAATATATGCAGAGTTTACTCCTTTTATCTACAAATAAATGCAGAGCTGTGGGGTACAGTTTGGACCCAGAAGACATAAGAGACCTCAAAAATTTTTATGGCAATGCTAATGGTTGTCTTATAAATGATGTTCCAGACTGTAAAAGGAGCTGCAGCAGCCTCATCTCTATTGGGCCGCTAGATCTAGCCCCTGCTAATATTCATTTAGGATTTGTCTCCAAATCAAAGAAAATTTGCTTGCAAAATTATTTCTTTCTGTCTTAACTGAGAAAAAGGCCATTGAAAATTATACTATTACTTAGAATTACAGGTGCTGTTCCAAGATACTTAGAATCTATATTCTCACACGTCATCTACAGATCATCTGTAGATCTGATCCCCTTCATCCACCAAAAATGGACTTTTAAGTTCCCACTGGTTAATTTCAGCAAATACAATGAGTTATGCTAAAGCCGTCCAGTATGCCCTCTCGTGCAAACTATTTTCTCAAATTCTTTCAGTTTATATACACCATTTTGTCTCTTTCATTAGTCCTATCACACATATATCATTACAGAACACAGCTTTAAAGTGCAAGTGATGGAATTGGACAGTAACTACTATTTTAAGCTAAAAATAACAGGAATGTATTATTGTCATCTACCACAGCTCTCTTTGTTACTGTCTGTTAAATGAAAAGCCACCAACAAGTTGCACTTCAAGTCTATCAGAAGAGTGTCATCTCTATCAATTTATCTCAAAGACCAAATAGGCACAGTCATCTGAGAAATACAAAACAAAATGCAGTACTTCATTGCATTGAAGAGACACATTTTTTGTTAGAGAGAGACACTTAGAAATGCAACTATTTTATTTTCTCACAAAAAAGCTCAGCTCACGGACTTCTTTGTTATGACTATTTTCCATGAAATTGTCAAGTCGGTGACAGGGTATTTAATGTTAATTTTTTATTTCATATTGAAAACTTCAAAACTAATTTGTCTATTCAGGGACTTACCTTCAAGAACTGATATTTTTTGCCTTGGTTTCCTATTTTCTTTTGTTTGCATGTCTTTAATTTAAAAATATCTTTGATTTATCCTGTGTTGAGGAAATCTGCAATTCTGAAGTGATGGAACCACAGAAAATTATATAATGTAGTGGTATACAACATCAATGTTTTAATACCTTAGAAACATTTTGGAGATAAAACTGCTTCAGAATAGTACTGATCCTGGAAGCAACAACAATTGCTCCAACACTGCATCAATTAAATGATTCATAGTTATGTTAAAAAAATACAGTCTCTGACTGTATAACATGTGTCGACCTATATTCCATACTATGTAGTGAAAATATAAATCAGATAGGAGGAAAATGCCTTTAGCAGACAAGAGACCAATTTTGTATAATTCCTTAAGGAAGATGTTAGGCATTCACCAGTACAAACGCATAGATATCTAAAAGTTTGTGATTACATTATGAAATATAGATTAATAGGTATGACTATTCCTTTATTCCTCACTGAAACCAAATTCAATAAAATTCAGGTTAGCATCTGTTCTAACATTCAGGTTTTTAACAAAATGTCTGTCTTACAAATATTTTCTCAAAGTTTCCAAGAAAGAAAGGGGCAAGGGAGGAAAGAACTATTTTCCATTATAAATTTGTACTTTCCTTTTAAGAGAATCAGATTAAGTTTGACCAGTGTTACTGGACTGGTAAATTCAGTGGCAAAGACTCAGACAGGTTTGTTGCCTACAAAGCAAATTCTTAATATGCGCATCATGACAAAGTGTTAACAGAAGTGTTCCAGTGGCAACGCACAACACTGTGCAGACTCTAAAACTTTAATAACAGAATGCTTACATATTTTTTAAATTACTTTTTAAACAGTAACCTACTTACTAAATTATTCTTGCACCTTGATCTGGATACTTATCTTGCACACCTATCATGCGGCATCAGGTCATTTTGTGCTGAATAAATGTTTCCCTTATTACATGTGCCTCTATGTCCCACTTAGCAAATTTGTTAATACATTTTTGTGTAGATAGTATATCTAGTGGCCAGATTTTTAAGTAGGACATATTCTGAGTAGTCCTTTAGCAAAGCTCTTAAATCAGTATACATACCAATCACGGTGATTGGTTGCAGTGGGACTGAAAAATCAAAAGTAAGCAAGAAAAAGTATAACTTGGAACATTAAAATATTTTTTTCAATAAAAAGAAAAGCAGTTGTCCTACCAGTTTTACGAATGAGGCAGATGATTGATTTTTTTTCTTTATTTTAGATGTCTTCATTATTTCACATTCTTTCTCTGACCTGCGAACACAGATAACTCAACAGATACAGTCTTCTGCCTTATAAACTATACTTATTTGATGTACAGCTACTTTTAAAAAATTTTACCTCTTTTACGTGGCTGTCCCCTTTTATCCCTCTGTTTTCCCCGCATTTGTTACTCTCCAAAGCTCCTTGATCTCTCACTTTCCTTGCCTTTGGTTCCTCCCTTTAACATCCCATAGTAAGTCTTGTGCAATCCTGAAATGCTCTTTCCCTCTATTCCATAATATGTCCAGTCCTCTAGATAATGACTCCCCTCAGTCTGTCAATCAGAACAGCCTCTCCCAATGATTCATGATGATGGGAGTTGTGCCCAGGATATGGGACTGATGTCCCTCCTGGGATAGACCTCCCTCCCTGGGAGGGGCCAGGACAGCATGCTTACTGATCTGACAGGTTTAATAGGGTTCCGTCAATTGCCGTTTCACCTCTGTGCTCCTTTGTTTGTCTGGAGGTGGGCCTTTGATGGGGAGATGGCTCCTGTGATGGGTCTGGGAGGAGCTGGAGCAGGGGATTTGTTGGATTCCTCAACAAGCACTACTCTCCACTTCTATGTGTGTACGGAAACAAGCTTTTTATCATATAACCTAAGACCCTTCATCAAGCTTCTTTCTGATAATTGGTAAAAAGGCCTATGTGAATATATCTTTTTGCATACAATTTTATCCTGTGATCCTCATAAAACAAATTATTCTCAGAAATAATTTGCTTTATTAAAATTGGGTGTTTGTTTTAAAGTAAGAGGAGGATTTAAGATTCTTGGTGTAAATTGTTACCTTTTGGGGCTCTTTTAAAATAATAATTGAGATTATTCTCTATGGAAATTTCTCTTTACTTTGAAAATATAGTTTTAGAATACAAATATACAATATGTATCCTATTTATATGCCCTTAGTGTAAACTGCTTATGTGTTAGGTCAAGAAGCTATGCATATATAGCAGTGGCTGAAGTAATAATGCTGAAATCATCACTTCATTTTTCTTCTGTAGATTAAAGTAGTTAAATGCCTCTTTTCAATTCTTGCTTTGTGCTTGTGGGAATTACAACAATGGCAAAGAAATAAAATATTAATGTAACAAATATTGGGTAATCTTGCCCAGACTTATTTCACTAAATTTTGAGTATCCATAGAGGACTATTACATATTATTTTTTTGTTATGTGTTGAGGTAAACTGTAGCTACAGTGAGAATTTTTTGAAAACATCAGATACACTACTCACAAAAGCCCTAATAGGGAAGTATTCTGTGTTTTTTTTCTAAGTGGGAAATAAAGTCATCTGGGTAATTTGAATTACAGACCGATTTTTCAAGGCAGTCAGAGCGTATACTGTTATGGTTGAAACCTGGAAGCATTGAGAACACCAACAAAAATGGCAGAACTACACACCTAAATAAATGTAACATTTTGTCAGGAGCATGAAATGATTCTCACACACTTCATTGGGGTTCACTGAAATATAATTTCTGTTATATCTATCTGTATCTTACATGTGCTCAGCCTAGATTTTCTTCTTTAACTTTAGACATCAATATTTGGAAAAAAAGAAAAAAATATGTTATGTTCTCAAATAGTTCAAAGTTACCAGTCAGAAGCTGAGTCATTGCCTGAAAAGAAGCATTTGGTCCAAAAGAAATAATTCATTCTAGTAAAACGGAAAAAATCATTCTCATGCCAGCCAGAGGATTTTTGTGAAGAAAAACTGCCCAGTACTTATAATGAGACTGAAGCTCAGTTGCTTTAGATAACCAGATGGGAGATTTGAACTGCGGAGTCCTATTCTGCTATAAGTGTAACTTAGTGAGGTGGGATTTGAGTATCACTGTTAGCAATTATGTCACTCTTCTTTTTCTTGGGCTGTATTATAGGTGTTCAAAAAAAAGGAAATGATACATTTTGAATAGAAGAACAAAATATTCATTGAACCAACATAGTCTTTGTTTTCCTTCCAAGAATCTCTCTATCCCTCAAAATCTGTTTTGTATTTTTTTATGACGACTCAGTCTACCTCCCAAGAACATTTCTGTAGCACTAGTCTATATGAATTTTCAAATACAGAAACATGGGAGTAAATCCAAGATGTTCAATCTAATATTTTATTTTATTTTTTTTTAAGTTGAGTGCGCTTAACACCATAGATAATTTCTGGAATATATCTATAAATAGCACAGTGGAAAAAAATACCTATTAATCCACATATTTCCCCATTTCATCAGCAACTTGTAACATCCAATTGAACTGTTTGCACACTTTTCCAAACCATTTTCAGAATATTCTTATTTATCCAAAAGAGTCTGAAGAAAGGAAGGGGAAGGATGGTCGGCAGAGAAAGCATGCAAGCACACTTCTGTAAGAATTAGACCCAAATTAATTGCAAATTAACCAATAACCTCCTAACATTGCAGACTTTCCAGAGAGGGAAAAACCTCAACACTCAAGTATTTCTTGTGGTTGTATAGTAATTTAACATGGCAACACTAAAGATCCAAAACACGAAGCTTCCGACCTTTAAATACAGGAATTCAGTTATGTTCCAAGACTGTTCTGCATATGTATGTGTGAGAGGGAGATTGTGTGCATGTACAGAGAGAAATCTGACATGATATGTGTTAAAAAAGGTACTTCAGATGCTAGGAAATATGAATGCTGTGACTGTTTTTAGAAGTTAGTAAAACCTCAATATTTTTGGGATTTGTTTTTTGTGGGTTTTGGGTTTTGGTTTTGTTTCGTGGGGTTTTTTTGATTGTTCTTTTTTTGTGGGTTTTTTTTTGTTGTTGTTTTATTTGGTTGGTTGTTGGGGTTTTTTTCATATCCTTTAGTTACACTACTGTTCAATTAGACTCCACCTTGGGTGAGGAGGCAATATACACGGTTTATCAGCCACTCCTGGATTAACATGTAGGGAAGGAGATAGATGCTATCGTGTCAGGTAATACATGATAAACAGTTATTCCTACGGTAGGAAGAGGGGATGATCTTGATATTATATATTTCAGTCACTCCATTATCCCTTCAACTGAGATAAAAAATAAGATCAGTATATCAGCCTATCACCAGCCAAAGACTATTTACCAGCCAAAGAACAGGATTCTGCACAATTTTCTTTCTCCTGTCTTTACTACTGGGGATGTCTTACCTGTATGAATTTAAGATATGTCTTAAAAAAACATTTTTAAGGGTAGTTCCATCATCTTTTTTTAAAAAAAACCCCTTTTGCTTATTCTAAAGTACAATGTTAACTTCTTCACTATGCTAAAAGAAACAAACACCCAAGAGATATGCTTTCAAAATTGACAAAAAGAACCCAAACTTCTCAGGGCTTTCCAGTGTACACAAAAGTACTTTTAGAGATACATTATAAGTCAGATTTGTAGCATGCAAATAATCAATGAATGAATCATTAAACTGGATGTTTATTCCAGAGCAAATTGTATTTACTCTTCAACATACATACTGAAGAAAGCAGAAAGAGTATTACAGAAGCTATAATTACACAAGGTCAGATATTGACATACTTAGTGAGTAATTTTAGTAGTGAATTATCCTTATTCAAGACTAATTACTTTTAAAAAGGAAAGTTTGGAGACGTTAGCCATAAAACGAGTTCTTTGGAATACAGGCTTTGCTGCCAGAATAACAGAATTAATCTCAGGTTATGAATATTAAATTTATTCAGGTGGAATCCTGTACCTACTCTCCTGAATTTTTAGATTAAGAATGCACATACTTTTGTATGTTTAGATGAGTGGATAATCCAAACTAAATGGATAAACACACATAACAGCCATGCTATCACTACATCAGTTCAGAAGAAGAAAATTCCTGGGATGGATGCAGACAATGACAAGGGATAGAAATAGGCAATAAGCAAGGTAAGATATACCAACACAGAATGATATATTTTCCAAAATGTTTCTGGCTTTGGTTAAATTGCAGAAATTATAATTTTTAAGTGTTACATTTTCAGCTATGAATTGTTTTGGTTTTTTTTTCAGTGACAGAATTTCCTTCTTTTCCTTCTTGTATGCAAAAATAGTAGTTCAAACTCAGGTTTCTGCTGGAAAACTGTTTTGTTAGTAAATGTGTGATTGACTTTCATTATTGAAAGCTAAATCTGGACAGCTGGCTATTTGACTTGAAATTTTAGGAAAAGAAGTAGAGGTTGGAGAGAGAAACCTGCTTCTTTTTTTATTTTTTTTTTTACAGTAAAAAGAGGATTGCAAAGCACTTCAGTCAAAACTCAGGCTGTTTTTGTTTGGTTTATTTGTTGTTTGTTTGTTTGTTTGTTTTTTTATTGACTGATAAAGCTTCCTTTGCAAAATAAATTTGCAATTTAGCCATTACAAATATGCCTTATATAAACATTTAAATAAGAATATATCAAAATTTTCTGTGTGGTACTGCCTCAACTCATAGGAAAGATAATAAATAAAGCAAGAAGACACCAAATGCCTTGGGAGCACTAATTGTATATTAGATATCTTAAAGCATACAAATCTGTGATAACTTTTAGGTATATCATACTCTTCCCTTAAAGTAAGAGCTAAGTCAGTTCTGCTAAAAGAATGCAAATGATAGTCATTTAGGGCACTGAAATTGAAGCCTAAAGTGTAAAGGCTTTCTTCAAATACTGATAATGATAAAGCTAATACAAGCAATGAGTACTTCCACACTCAGCTATTGGACCATGCCAATTTTACTCAATGACTGGACAGTAAAACAGACAACAAAATTTAATATATGTGTCACAGATGGATTGTGTGCTGACCATAGCAACTCATAACCTGAGGTTATGTGGCTTGTTGGTCATTTGTTGTAAAAAAGTCCCAACACAGCCAACAAAACCCAGGAAAGATACACAGAACAAAAGAAAACTTCATTTTGCTATTTCATGAGCCCATGCAATGCTAGTAGCTTGATTTTGTGCACAGTTCAGGCTGACATCACAAAAAAAATGAAGTAGAACTAGCAGATAGAGTAGAAATTAAGAAAAGGTCTATGAGAAATATCAAGCATATGGAATTGCTTCTGCTTTAAGGAAAACGAAATAGACTGTAACCATTCAGCTTGCAAAAAGTGATAACTGAAGAAATAAGACAGATGCTTGCTTGTTCATAAACAGCGTAAAAGTGAACTGGGGTCAATTATTCGTCTTGTGCTAGGAGGCCAACCTTCTTTTCCTGTGGAAAGTAAAATCACCTATTGTGCAAGGAAAAGCAAATTTCAGTTAAACTGAAATACAAGAGAACCTTAAAAATGGAAATTAACTTATTTTAAACTTTGAATTTAAAAAATCCTTAAAATCAAATAGTTTTTATTTGAAGTCATAGAATACGCAAAATATGCTAAATGTAACCATATCTTTTTCATTATATTTATGAATCTTAGTATTGCGTTGGGAATCTAATTACAATAAATCATAAAAAGGAATGAAAAGCAGAACTTCTGCATATATCTGTCAACCCTAAAAGCACATTGATTAACTGTAAATAAGATGTATCTTTACTAAATTCCATGATTTTATGGTGTCTTTTCATTTGAAATCAACTTCCCTTCTATTTTATATTACGATATTTTCCTATATTGAACTTGCCATTAAAGTTGGATATGAATGTGAGAAAAAGTGCTCTGAAAATTTGTTATTAAGATGTAAAACACTGGGGTTTTTTAAGATGGTATTTTCAGACCACATTAAATAGATCAGCCTGGAAAATACTCCTTAGGCTATTACCATTATCAGCCACTGACATGAAATAATTGTGTGAGAAATAGCTTATTTTTCTTTTTAGATTTTCAGTATCACAGGTTTTTATTTCAAAAGGGAAAAAAAGCGGCCTTCTAAGAAAATTGTTGAAAACAGCTGCTATTCAGCATTTTCTAACAGACTTGAAGCAATTTGGAATATTCAGAATGCAGACTTAGTTTTCAACTTATAAAAAAATACGACTTTGCTATTAAAAAGTTAAGGTTGTCTATAAGCTCTATGGCTGTAGTGATCCCTATTTGATGTCTCTGAAACAGCAGATTATTCAGCAATTTTAGTAAAGGAAAAAAAACCAAACCCACTCTTTTTATAATTCAAGTAGCAAAGAAAATTTCTGGAGGAAAGAAAACTGTCTAAAGTTGATTTGATCAAAATATAGGGGCTAAAAGTAGAGCTAGAAAACAGAACTATTTCCAGGTTTCATTAAGTCTCTTTTAAAGTATTATTTTTAATTTCAAAATAACTCAACTTTTTTAGATCTTTAGACAATCCTGTAGTCTACAGGCTACTGTCAGCTATGCTGGAACTAACTTCTCAGCTTTTTTCCTTTACTTTTCATGCTCAAAATATTACTTTTCACAGCTTTTCTCATATTAAAGATGTTAAATTATGCAGTAAACAAAATGAAAAATCAGAAAAAGTAGTAAATGGCGTAGGAAAAAGTGTTCCTAATTTTGGCTTATTCTCATCATATTATTCACCAGTTCAGAAAAGATGAAAGGAAAAATATTTGGAATATTTTTGTGTGTTTGTTTGGTTTGTGGGTGTTTTTTGTTTGTTTTAAGAGCTTACACATTGAGGGAAAAAAAAAAAAAGACCTTTATTGAAGAAGTTTATTTTGAGAAGTACCTTTTTGCAATGGTATAAAATCTGACCGGTCAAAACTGTAATATCTTCTATTCATTAACTCTGCTAAGCAGGTAGAGAAGTAGTTTAAAACAGCAGTCAGAATGACTGAAGTTATATATTTAATATATATATTATACATGATCATCTCATTAACTTATATTTATAGTTATATACTCACCCATAGTTACGTTTATTAAATACAAACATATATACATATTTATGTATATCTCTGTGTGTGTTTGTAGGCATGCATCTGTCCTTAACACCTTGACGCTTTCTACTACTTTTCTACGAGACTTGGAAAAAAATAACCTTTCACTTTTCTGAAGGAAAGGAGTTAAGAAAATATAGGACGGTTTTAAGTTTCACTGAAGTTCTACATTTGAGAGGATAAAAATTTAAGCAGATCTTAAGAGCTCCTGAAACTTGGTGTCTGGTCACCCCAATACCTCTCACAGATTTGTAGTGCGATGACAGGTCCAGCGCTAAGCAGAAAATATGAAAACATTAAATTTGGGCAGACAACCCATCAATAGAGATACAGATAATATAACAGAAGGCATTCAAACAAACCTGACCCATTGTGCAGTCAGTTAGGTCTTTCGTGCTGCTTAGAAATGCCTTTTCAATAGGATAACTCTGATTAAGAAAACTGCCCAACATCCGTGCCATGAAGTGGGACACAAATATTATATGGCCACAAAAATCAGTATTTTCTGTTACCCTTTAAGCAAAGTGAGCCTATATTGAATGAAGTCCTGAGCAGGAAAGCTCAGGAGATGTTCCCACCTTTGCTAGTGTAACATATCTATTCTATTCTATATGTAATACAGAATGCACCATGCTATCAATGAGACTGATGAAAAAGGAAAAGAAATGCAACATGCCTGCAGTGCATTCCTCAGCTATAAGGAAGTGCAATATGCCAGCAATGGGTGTTTGCTATAATCCCACAGGTCAAGAAATTGTCTCTGACTTGAAATGGAGATGGTAAAGATGATTCTTCAAGGTAATCTTCCTATGAAGATAACAGCTCCTGGTGTACCTGCTGTCATAATTGCCTTTGGTGGCTTACAGGGATTAACAACTTCTTGCACAGACACAGAAATTTAAAAAAAAAACCAACAAACCATAACCAAACCAAAACAACAACACAAAAAATGAAACAACATCTCCCACACATGCAAAACCTCAAAAAACGCAAGAAAACAAATCCTAATTTATTTTTATCTTTGTGAAGGGTAATGCTTCCATGGGCTATGATATCTTTCAAGCAAGACGATCACTCACGGTCCAGATGGCAGTGAGATATCATCTTTGCAAGGGGCCTGGCAGCAGCATCTTCAGGTGGGTCAGACAAGATTCCTCCAAACTACCATTCTTCTGAGCTCTAATAGGAAGCTGATCCATGGTTCTTTGGAGCCATAAGAGCACATGCACAGACCATCTCTGATCTGTTTCCCTTAAATTGTATCTAAAACATCACTGAACCCTAAGCGAAAGACATGGCACCTGTATTATCAGTCTGTACTGATAAGTGTCTTATCTCTACACTATTTGATCAGTTCTGCAGCAGGAATCTGCTGTTGACCCGGGATATTGATCAACAAATTTAAGCATCTGAATAGTGCTCTTTAATTGATTCAGGCATAGAGGAACTTCCTGTGTAACCTCTGAGATTACCTGAAATTTTAGCCTGGAGATCTCCTGCAACAGTTAGTAAATGCTTTTCTGTGAAGCCAGTCAGGACGTCAAGGAGTGCTCTTGCTTGAAGTAAGTCCATTATGTCAAGTGAGCCCATTGCCTCATCTATCTGAAGAACAGCTGAATTCGTGGACCACCCAGGGAACTGAAGACTAAGTGTGTTGGGTGTTATGCAACAATTATAACTGTAGGACAAGCTCAATTTTTACCTTTCTATCACACTTACACCTGTAAAATTCACAAGAATGCCACAGGCTCCTGAACTGTTATAGTTTCCACAGCCTTTTCAAGCAGTTTCCAAGACCTTTGCGTTTTAGGTTAGATAACAACAGCCAGTGCACAATACAGTAAATTCAAAATTATCATAAAAAACTGTCTCCAATACAAAAAAGTCTTGCATGCAGGTACCTGAAATTGAATTCAGCTCTTCATGTTACACACTGTGAAAGGTCACTTCACTATACAACAGCTGAAACGGAGAAGTATCAGCAGAATGCTATTTTGAGCTATATACTTCAGCTAAGCAGGGCTGCTGAGAAAAATGAAATGTTGTTAAACACATCCTGCTTAAGGTGTCCTACACCTGAGCATGGAGTGAGAAGTTCCGTGAAGAATGAAAATGAAAACATCTCTGGTTCTCTTTCCTCAGAAATATGTGTATCTGTATTATTAATGTATGCACACACTAACATTTGAACATATGAGATTAGTCATAAGTAACTAAAACTTTTCTCTCATTGAAACAAGAAAACCTACATTAAGAATAGAGTACTTTCTTTTTGTAGGTACTGAATGTCAAGTTCAAAGCCTTTTCACAGTATGGATCTTAGGATTCACAAAGAGAAGTTTACCTTTTGAATTCTGTTAGGATCCCTCTGAAGCTTTCCTTATCTGCTGAATCAGATTTTCTCCACTCTAGACTTCATTCTTGTCAGTGTCAATATGATTTCAGTTTCCTTGGGTGTAAGATGGATAATCTGGGGCAATCCCCAAATGAAAACTTCATTTCATCTCCTTTGAAAACAGTGTGCTGCTTTTTCGATTTTACCTTTGTTGCTATCCAGAACGGATGTTTCATCATTCTATCATGAAGAGTTCTTATGAATGGTAATCCTTTAATGATACTCACTCTAACGAGGTTATCTCTCCTCTTAGTATACCAAAAAAGCAATACTGAAAACATCGTGTGTGTTATCAGCGTTGTTTTAGTCACAGATCTAAAACTTGGCACCATACAGATTAACTCCATCCCAGCCAGATCCAGTATAGTTATGAAAGACTTGCCACTGCATAGTTTGTGTCTGAATACCTACAATCTGAATATTCAAAAGGCTAACTCAGTAGAGAAAAAATTATATTTTTTCCTTGTTTTCTGTCCACGTGGAATTAATTCTGAAAGTTTAGTGAAATCAGATCATTATTTATGAATTTAGTAATTTATTAATCCAAGAAATTATGTTAGTTAACATTAAGAAATTAATCAGTTAAAAATTTCATTGTTTGATCACTGAAACTTTCAGCAAATTTTTAAGTCCTCCTCAGAATACACAAGTAATCAGAAATCATGAACATGATATTATTAGTAAGTAAGAGAGGTCATAGAACATAGGTCACTACATAGTTATGTATCTGGGAAAAGTAGAGAACTCTCCTGACCTTAAAAAATAAACCCTCCTTCTAAACCACCTCACTATTTCTTAAACTTAGTACTCCGAAACCATATAACTTTTCTGAAGCATTTTGTGCAGGTAACAAAACTGTTTTATAGAACTTCCTTGCTTTATGGTTTTGATCCCAGTCTGTGATGATGAAAGCTGTTTTCTTCCCTAGACTGCAAACACAACTTTAAAAAAACCCAACAAACTAGCAAAAAACAACTCTGCTAATAAGATCTCCATACATAACCAGAATATATACAAGTGGTTTAAGTCCACATATCATTTTAATTTTGAACTTATTTGTTGAGGAAAGAAAGACATCATTATCTCTTGGGAAAAAAAAAAAACTAAAAGTATTATACAGTTTCACGTAATTTACAAGAGCTCTTGGAATCAGCAGGAATTAATTCAAACAACTTTTCAATATTAGGCTATTTCTCTTCCATTTTTCTTACTTGACAGAACAAAAGAAAGGTTGAGATTTTGAAATTCCCACCTTCACAAGCATCTATAAATGCTATGTAAAATTTATATTAAATCCTAGAAATTGGCACTGTATGTCCATACCATGTGGTATTTTAAAGGTGTTTATGTAAAAATTTTCACCAAAGTAATGGACCAGTCAATTCAGATTAACTTTCTCCCTCCCACAGCCGTTTACTGACTTTGCTTCAGACATATTTCTAAATATAAAAGCTTTTTTAATAGTTGTCTAGACACCCTGCAATGGACTTTCGCAAAAGTTTCTAGGGGCAATTGCTCACATTTCCTCGTACCATATTGTGCTGTGTGCACAGTTCTGTCTTGTCACAGAGACCTACACAGTCTGACACGTTCTATTCCCTCTTCTTCCTGCTCCACGCTCAGATTTCAGCTGCAGCTTCCCTCCAGATTTTGCCCTACTGGTACATGTTCTTTGTAGAAATGTGGAAATGCAAGTTCTATGTGTTGAATTCCAGGATATCTATTGCTCTTAAGAAGCACAAAAACTATAATTCTTATTTAAGATAGGACACTCCCCTTAACTAATGCAATTTGTGGAACCAAAAATCCACTTTCTATGCTGCACGAAGGAGTATTTGTATGGTCTATTCACATTGCTTCATGTGTTTGAATTGTTAGCAGTAACTATTGTCACATACCTAAATAAGAAGAAATACTAGCATTTTCTATTTCCTTACAGTCTCCTGAATTTGGGAACATTAATGTCCAGGCAGTTATGCACTTCCAATTTCTCTGTAATGAGTAAAACTTTAAAAATTTAAAAATTACTGAAGTGATGTTGAAGAAATAATCTAGCATCGAAATTAAGACTGGAAAGCAGCTCTACAGAGAAGAACCTTGGGATCCCAGTGAATAGCAACTTAAACGTGAGCCAGTAATGTGTTCCGGCAGAGAAAGCTAACATCCTGGTCTGTATTAGGAATAATATTGCCAGCAGTTCAAAAGAGGCAGTCGTTCTTGTCTATTCAGCACTGATAAAGCCATATCTGGAGTAGCGTGCCCAAGGCTGGGGTGGGTTGGTTTCTCTGTCACAAGAAAGGACCTTACTGAAGTGAGCCCAACAAATACACACATATATGATTAAGGGACTGGAGCATCCATCATATGAGGATAAGGTGAGAGAGCTGGGACTCTTTAGCCTGGAGAAAAAGAGGGCTCAAAGGGAACCTTATCAATATATACAAATACTTGCTTTTGAGGAAATAAAGATGAGGGAGCCAGAATCATCTTGGTGGTGTCCAGTGGCAAGAGAAGAGGCAATGGGTACAAACTGAAACACAAAATTACATCTGAACAAAAGAAAACACGTATACTGTGAGGGTGGTGAAAGACAGGCATGGATTTCCCATAGAAGCGGTAGAGTCTCCATCCCTGGAGATATTAAAAACCCAACTGGACACAGAACTAAGCAACCTGCTACAGCAGGCTGTTTGAGCAAGGGGGTTGACCCACACGACCTTGACAGAACTCTTCCATCCTCAACCATTCTATGAGTCTATAGGTTTTGCACTGCATCCTCCAGTGTTTTCCTTCCCTCCTCCAACACCTGAATTTAGTCCTATCTTTGATTTTCTTCAGGCTGCAGCTGAATCTCACAGAGCAAAACTGACAGCATGCTACAGGGAATTCTTTGATTCATACACATAGAAAGATAAGAAACACTGTGACATGAATTTGTGTGTTTTCTTACAGTTTACTCTTCATAATAAGTTGAGTTATATTTTATAATTAGTCTTAAAGAGGAGACAGTCTAGAACAAATACCCAAAAGTATTTGATGTCAGAGGTTGCTGCTGTATAAAGCAATACTGTTCAGCTCCTAGAATTCCTCAGTGTCATGTTGGTTTTTTTTTTTCTCACCCTCTCTGGACTGTTCCTGAAGCTGACAAGCGATATTCTTTGAAGCAAGTGTCACTGTTGATCTGATGTCTTGCCACCTCTCAGACAGATGAATTTTACAGCAGCCCAAGTTCACGAAGTCTGCAATTGATTCAGCCCAGTTCTTGTTCACTTGCCAGAGGCAGGGCAAGTGCTATCACCATTTAATGGGAGAAATGTGTCTTACGTTGAACTGTCAAGGATGCATTGTTTTAAAGTGAACAATTCCAGTGCTTTCTTTTACACATACTGCTTAAAGATGTTGTGGCATAGGAAATTTACCATCACACACAGCAGTAACACTTTACATACTGAAGACATAATAAGTGGAAAAAACTATGAAGATAAGCCTACCAAGTTTAACCAAACACTTGATTTTCAGGAACAGCAGGTGGAACAACTTTTGCACCTGTTCTTATCAAACAAATTAAGTTGCATATTCTACATTTTTCAGGGTCTTTTTTTTTTTAATGGTCATTTTAAGGTAATTTTATGAAATCTGGTACTAAGTGCAAACAGGTGGGGAGCAGCAACCTCTATACATAAATAAGAGGATGTATCTTAAATAAGTGTTATGCAACATATGTGTATTATTATTCTTGAAGATAATCAGAACTGAGTTTAATTTGGCAGGCTGTGTGGCAGACCATTCAATCCCATCTCCCTCTACATCAAATCCATCTAAATCAAGACCCCCAGGAGATTGCTTAATCAACAAGTTGAGATGCTCATACAGTTTTCCCTGAGCAAGCAATGAAATTGCCAATTAGTGGTGACAGGTATTTTGAAAACACATTCACACTGGGCAGCATTAGATCCCACTGCATCTTTCCTACCAATATCTTAGGAAAAGAACTCTCATTCTACTACTATATTTTATGATTATTCAGTGTAAATTTTTGTAAAATATATACAAAAAACAGTCACAGAACTCTACTTAATACTTCAGAAAAGCACAGTCAAAGCATACTGACTGAGCAAAGGATCATTTTGCATTATTTAATCTCCTAATCACAGCTGCAGCGATAATATCATCCTTGAATCTTTAGATCAGAATAGCTATACACTTTTTAGGGTTCCCAGCTTGTAGCATGGAAGTGTAGTTTGCGCTATATTCAATGGGATTCAGGTTATTAGTGTGTTGATTTTGTTTAAGAACCTGTAGGGAGACACATTATTAATTACAGTAGCTGTTTTTCCATCTCTCTGCTGATTTCTGCCCAAAACAAAGGATTGCGGAAGCAATTACTGGTCTGAGCATAAAGTTGAAAGTCAGTTTTATTGAATGAAGTGGAAACTGTTGTTTTCATCTTAATACTTCATCGTGCTTCACTAAGCAGAGCAAGGTACACTTTTTTACAGAAAATTTCAAGATGTTTCTAGATTAGAAGTCTGAGCAACATGAAAAACAGCAGTGGAAGCATGGCCTAATTTCAGTACTATTATATACAAACTAATGACAGAAATATAACTCTTGATTTCTATATAGTAGATTTATGTGTAAAACATGCTTGACATCACACTTATACCAATTTCTGTATTTCCTTACTCCTACTTTGGCAAGTTGTAATGCAGTTCAGATTAAAATTACAGTAACTTTAGCAGAAACAACTTTAGTTCACTTACTAGATTTTTCACCTACCAGTATCTCAAGTACTCTGCAGGGCTGCTCTCCATCCAGTCATCACCTGACTGTATTGATACTGGTGATTGCCCTGACCTGGGTTCAGGATCTTGCACTTGGCCTTGTTGAACTGCATGAGGTTCACAAGTGTGTATTCCTCAAGCCTTTCAAGTTTGCTCTGAATGGCATTCGTCTCTCTAGCACATCAGTTGCATCACTCATCTTAGTGACTTGTCCAAACTTGCTGAATTTGCACTCAGTCCCACTGTCTAGGTCATTAATAAGAAAAGTTCTGACCTGTGCGTTGAAAGCTTGGTAAATTGAAAGGAACTTAGAAAAGGAATTATTTGGGAAGCCGAGTAGAAAACCAGCACTTTTTTTGTCATATTACTGAACAATTCATGCTAACCCAATGTGTCAGCAAGAGAAAGGGGTTAAATCATCTCAACAAAAGCTTTTTTGTTGATGACAAAAAGGCTAACAAAGAAAAATAAAGAAGTAAATTTTAAAATTATACTACAAATAGATTTTGTTTCTCCTCCCTACTATAGCTCTAAGGATAAATTTTAGTAGAAAAAAGGCAATTATACTCTCTGAGTTTGTTCCTGTTATGATAACCAAATGTAAATTGAAATTTTTCTCTTGAATAAAAATAAAGATTGTATTGTTAATGGGATTTTCATTAAGTATTTAAGCTAATGACTAGTGAAAAGTTGCCTGAAGCATTTCAAAATTGTTTGCAGTAAAAGAGAAACTGACTTGTTATTTCAGTTTTGCATTGTCAGACTTGGAGAGTTTTTGATGTAGCACATGACCTAGAACTTAAAAAGTTCAAAAAGTATTTAGGTGTTCTTGTGCCTTTCTTATATTAAATTCAATGCTTTTTAAACAAGGACAACTAATTTGGGGGTGCTCGATTATCTTTTCCTGAAGCTTAAAAAAGTCCTCATGCAACTTAAATGTAGGTTCTGTCAGTACTCTTATTCAACCCATTCCTACACAAATGCTCTGCTTTCCCTGGAATGAAACCAAGAAGCTGCCTGTTAGTCGTAAGCCTTTTCTAAACCTACTAGTTTTATATTCTTATATTGGATGAGATCCTGGCTTGACAGAAAGAATAATTTCAGGTAATACTCAGGCATGAAAACTTCTTCTTCACATTCATCCAAATATACTCATTATCTGGAGCAGAAAAAGAATTACGACATGTGGTTTTTTTAGCTTTCCACAAACTTCAATGTATATTAAGTATATTATCATGAATATTAAAAGAACTTAAAATATACATCTTTACATACTATGAAATGAACAGAAGCAGCTATATCCAGGAACATGGGAGTACACAAGGACTTAGAAGATGCGTTTGAAGTTTCTAAAAAGTTGGTAAATTTAACCTGGCATGTTTATTCAGACTAAACTATTCTGCACTATTTTATTATATATCTGTAAAATACACCAAATTAGGCCTAGTAAGTCACCAGTATTATAAAAAACCTGAAGGGCTACATGACAGATAGACAGCCAGTACAAGATTTAGAATTAACTGATGTCCTCAGTTTCAAAGCTGCTTCCTAAAAAACTCTTGCCTAATGCTGCTTAAATCTAGAAACACTTGGGCACTTGCCCATTATTGTATACTTCCTGTGGGTTGTGATGTCTGAATTGATGTGAAAGCAAAGAAATTAGCTTCCTGAAGATGAAAGAGGAGAAGCCCCTGTGTTCTTGCTTGGAAATGAGCTTGCTAAACAGAGTAGTGCACATAAAATGACAAAAGATCTCCTTTATCTCTCTAGTTTGTGATTTTGATGTATACGAAAATGTTCTGTACAGTAGCTATGAGAGAGGATTTATTGAGCTATTCCCAGGCTTTCTGAGACAGGCATGTGGCAACTTGGGCTGAAGAGTACATGTGGCAACTTGAGCTGAAGAGTAAAAGGAGTGCATAAATATTCTTATCATTGTTCGTGAAGAAGCTATACTGTCCTCCTTCTGTGTGATTTTGTCCTCTTAAACATTTACTATGTGCATAGCCTGCACAAGCAATCAGGCACACAGATGTGTCCAAGCCTTCTACAGGATTTTCTGTGGAGATCCTTAGCAATTAAAACCCAATGCAACTGATTCCAGCTCATAAAACCATTATTTTTTCTGTTAATCACAATATCTAGAATTCATACCTATAAGACTGTAAAAGCTCAGCAGTTGAAACACTTTGCGAGCTGAGGAAATGAAATGGTTCTGGTGTCAGCCAAATCAGATGAGATTCATTCAAGACAGATAGTTTTATGTTCTGTTCTCTGTTCTAGGTTTCTTTCATGTATCTAATGTCAGATAGAAGGGTATAAATTCCTAGGAACAGAAAGAAAACGCAAAACCTCTTTCCCATCTGAGTATCCTAATGAAGTCATGCTCCAGTTCTTATTCAGTAAGTTTTGAATCTTTTACTAATTATGAACTGAGCAACAATGCCTTTGCAAAAAAAAAAAATAAAAATAAAAATTGCATGTTAAAATCAGTCAAAACAGAGATACTCGTGTCATTTAATTTCCTTCAACATTTGACAGCAGCACTTTTATTTTACTGTAGATATTTGAAATCATTCTTTATAAATAGAACAACTGAAAAATTTTCAGCAACCCATAATTACATTTCCCAGTGGCTAGCTGTAGCCACCTTTCTCAGTAATCCAGTGTTTGGTTTAGATGCTTTTCTGAAATGAAGAATGAATCACAGGTAAGTTTAAGTCACAAGGAAAGCTGATACTACTCCCAGCTAATCTCCAAACCATCATTCTTCATGGACTGCTCTCGTGGACAGAAGCAATAGTTGAGCCACATGCACACTTGCTGATAAACTTAGCCTGTAGCTAAATTGCCTATCTCTATTAAGGTAACCTAAAAATCTTTTACAGTTTGTTTTCATAGCCAGAGATGTAAAGCAAATGGAAAGCAGTGATTATTATGCAGTTTAGCTATCTATTTAACCTCTGAAAAAAGCAACCTAAAGAGAGACTGGATTGGCAGCTCAGGATAACATCGGCTGCTTCAGTTGTCTGACCTGGATTTGTACTTGAGTTCTCAAAGTATTGTGTTTCTAATGCACTTCCTAGGCAGTCAGTTCACCTAGATTATAGTTCTAGTCCCCAGGCTGTGCAAGAGGTAGCTCCTGACCTCCTACCACATAGGGCATCCTGCAGCACCTGATACCCAAACAATGCCTGTTATGCCCCCAAACTGCCTGCCTGAGAAGAAACAAGGAAAAAGCTATAGTGTTTATAAATAAATGGAGAAAAGTATTAATCTGCTTTGTAATTATCAGGAAATTAAATATTCCCTAATTACAGGTGCAGATCTCTCCTGGAACACCAGTTCTTCTGGCAGCATCAAAGAGATTGTTTATAAACGAACCCTGGTTAAATTATTTTCCCTTCCTAGATTTTTCTATTTTGCTCTGAAGAAGGTCACATAAGAGAGGACCAAAATATTTTTTACCATAGGCTCCTTGCATCTTTCAGCTGTTCTTTGTACATATATCAAGCCAAACCTTCCCAAATACTTTTCTAGGGGTATATTTATCACCAGGCCTTAAACAGTTGATATTATGCATAATTTTTATTAAACACGAAAGACTTTCAAATTAATTAGACAGCTGATTAGTTGGTAAGCCTGTTTGTCACTGCTATCACCCCAAACATTTTTCACTGCATAACCGATAAGTTAAATACCTGATTACACTGACAGTTAATTGGTTTTTAATAGGGCATCTGCAGAAAAAAGTTGTAAGCTCTGAGGTACATGCCAATCAAAATCTAATACAGTTTTTAACTGGAGAAGATTAACACATGCCACTTCATAAGGTCTGAACCTGCCTTCCTCCTAGCTGAGATTTACTTGAAAAGATAAAATTCTTGGCTAAGGATGCACAACATGAATAAGATGCTTTACTTCTTTCTGCCAGTATAGTTAACTTTAGTATAATTTTACAGTGGGGTTAGGTGGTTAAGACTACTCTAAGGCAATGTAGATTGTTTACTTAGTTACACCTTTAGAAAAATACCTTTGTCCAACAAAAAAGCAGGGAAACCGGGAAAATTAACTGCTTATAACTTGAAAGAGAAGAACAAACATCTGTACTAAAGATGTACTTCTCGTTTCTGCTAAAATGAAGAAAACAATAGTAAGGTGTTTGGTTTTTTTTTTCAGGGAGGAATAAAATGCAGGCAGAATAACTTTATTCCCTGAGAATAAGGGGAACAGTCATGAGCAGGTGATTTTTTTAATAACTTAGCAAAATTGTTACAGATCTTAGGCACTGGTAGAAGAAAATTTTGCAATTTAGAAGATTCTTAACCATAAAATTTGTGATTCGTATGTGATTGTAAGTTTATGATATAATTTTTATAAAAATTCATCCAGTAAATACAGATTTTAAGGAACATTTTCTCTTATGCTGGATAGCATTTCATTGAAACATGGAATATCATTCCATGATATCATAAGGGCGTTAGGGTTAAAGAATTTAATATTGAGACTGCAAATCCAAACATAAAATACCCTGCAGAAAGAAGTATTGGTTTCCTTCATTCCATTTCTGGATCCACACTCCTACACACACTCTAAATCTCCTGTGTGCCTCATCCATACTTCTATCCATAATACAAGACTTTAAAAATTCTGCTTGCTTATACATATACATTGTGTTCTACTCCTGCATTAACAGTTTTAAACTTTGAAAGGTTCTGTCTGGATCACTGCTTTGCTCTTTTCTCCCTTCTTTTACATTCCAGAGTTCTACATTTTCAGTTTCCTTACCTACTGCTGTTCATAGATTTAAAAAATTTCTTCTTACCCTGATCAGTCTTCAGAAAACTGAAATGTTCGCTATAAGCATTAGAATATCTAATGCCAGTCCAAAATATTCAGTCTTGGTATTTTTGATGTTATCTTGTTAAAACTCTTGCCAGAAAAAAATCTGTTTTCCTGAAATTTTTCACTTGAATTCAAATATACCGAATTAGTCAAATTTAATTAAACCTGTAATTATTTTTATAAGCTTACTCTTCATTTTCAAATACACAATATTTTTAATTGTCCTAATGATCCATTCTTCTGCTCAAAAGAAAAGAAACATAGACTTAAGACTACACATCTTTTCACTGAAGTATTTTTTCATAGTATGGCAATCTCTTTACTAAGAAAGTTTCATTACCTTAATGCAACATATATAACAGTGCTAAGATGCATGTTCAAATTTATTCCAGTGTTATAATAATATTTAAAACAATATAAATCTATTAGTGTAGAATCATAGCACCATAGAATAGTTAGGGTTGGAAGGGACCTTATGATCATATATTTCCAATCCCCCAGCCATGGACAGGGACACCTCACACTAAACCATGTCACCCAAGACTCCATCCAGCCTGGCCTTGAACACTCACAGGGATGGAGCACTTGCAGCTTCCTTGGGCAACCCATTCTAGTTCCCCACCACCCTCACAAAACTGTAATTTTAATCAGTTTTACAGAATCTCCTGAGCTCCACTACACTACTGATGTTCTTTTCAGATCAAGTTGTCTTAATTACAAAGTTAAGACCCCAATGTTGAGAAAAGGCTGAGAGTTTTATGAGTATATTTTGATTTGTGTGGATAAAAACCTTACACCACAACAGATGTCCTCTCAGAAACCCCCTTACGCTTTGCTAGCTAGTGGTTAAGAGGATAGTCACTGTTGTTATGTAGCAGTGGGCTCCAAGAGTACAAGCACAAGATAACAGAGAGGGCTTGAGAATACAGTAGGTAATGGAGATCCTCAAGGGTATAAACATCAACCACAAAAAAGAAAATCAGTTTTATTTCTCTTTAGGGAAATGCAACATTGAAAGCTGGGATGATCAGTTTTAGAGCAACAGGAAAAGAACAAGCCCCATGTATCCAGCATGCACAAACATCATTATACAGTGAAAACACAAAGGATGAAATTAGAGAAGTAGCTCTACCTGAAGGACAATGGTGTCTGTTCCCCACAAAATATTTTAAAGCTTGTTAATTTCTTTTTTTTCTTTCTTGTGTTAGGTGTGGATGGCAGACATGCAGGCATTAAGCCTACCACCAGAACATCATGTGTAAAATAGAACTGGAAGTAACCTGTGCTTACCTTTTGAGATTTCCATCACCTTAGAGGAATTAGAGCCATCACTGAGAAGATACAGAAAACCATCAAAATCCCTACAAGAAAGAGACCAAAGAAGGAATAGAGAAAGAAATATTTCTGCTGCATTACATCAACATCACTACTTAAGCATCAGCAGGTCCCTCTCCCCTTTCTGATAGAGAAAACATCACTTTTTGTTTTGCCATTCACCATATTTTGCTTTTGCAACCCAGTAATTACTTTCTATTATAAAACTGGGATTTATAGATTACAACCCTAAAATGCAATGTGTGGATTCTTGTTGTGTGCATATATGTGTACATTTGTGTACATCTGTGTACATCTGTGTGTGTACTGTGTGTATTTCCTGCTCTAGCCTTGCCACACAAAGTGTCTGATATTGCAGCAACAAGTCAGAGTAAACTCACATGTACCACAGCTATCTAGTAGAACGATCAGTTGACATGTAAAACTGAGATTCTCTGATCAATACTCCTACAAATTCCCCATTTGCCTCAGCGTCGGCATTTATGTAATTATTCATTTTGGCCTATAATCTTTACTGGAAGAACACAGCACCTATTTTTAGATAAATGAAATTCATATCTTAAAGAACACTGTAGAAAGGAAGTCAAAACCAGAGAGTACCAGTCAGTTCGTAGTCAATCAATACCTAAAAAGTAGCTGACAGGATTTTTTTCAGTAATATCTGAAATCCATGTATCTTCTGGAATTTACACACTTTCAGACTGGAGGAAGGCATTTCCAGAACCTTGCTGACTGTAAGAGCTGGTATCTATTCCTATTAAAATTGCTGAAATTATCCTTTTCTTCACTGAGTAAGAGTGGGACAAAAGCATAATGGTGTTTTCTGGTTCCATTTGCAGACTCAGGGACATGACTCCTATCTCAAGTCATGCACTAGGCAGCCTAATTCTTTTTATGTGCTTAGTCAAAATAATCAAGTCCTGCAGAGGATACACAAGCACTTCTCTTTATATCTCACTGTGATATCCATATGGTGAAGTACCAACACACCTCAAATTTGTTAATGTAAAAAGCTTTTTTATGCTGAAGGTGAGCAAGGACTTGAAAAGGTTGCTAAGAGTGGCTGTGGTGTCTTCATCTTTGGTGATATTCAAAACCCAGATGGATGCAGCCCTAAGCAATCTTTTCCAGTTGACCCTACCTCAGTAAGAGCACTGGTCTAGATAGTCTCCGAAGGTCCTTACCAACCTCACCTGTTCTATGATTTTGTGTGTGATTAACACTGCCTGGTTTAATATGAATTCAAATACACTGGTCCAACAAAGAAAGCATTATAGCTAGAGCAAATAGAAGTATCTACAGAATGTCAGTGAAACCTTGGTGACTAGTGGACTTGTGATGTTTTTCCTATTTGAAACACTAAAATCTGATTTATATAATGATATTATCTTAACCAAATAAGCCTTGTAAAAGATTTGTCATGATATTACTGAAAAGTGTGTTCACGAAGATCTCAGCTTGCAGTCAGAAGGGAAAGCTACAGCTGTTGAATCAGTAATTCTCAAAGAAAGAAGTTTATTCATTGACTTCGATTCAGTGAGCAAGAATGAAACAATACATCCAACAAAATAGTGTTTGGATATCATTCTAACAAGACAGAGGCAGTGAGCTGACAACTTCAGAAACAGCAGAGTAAATCTTTGAGAACCTACTGGCTTAAAACCAAACATAACTAATCACAACAGCTGTGCTAATACAGAAGCCCTATTTTTTTTTTTTTACATCACCCCGAAATCAAGAAATGTGTCAAAATGAGCCATCATAACTGGGACATGCTCACTGACATCAAACCAGCATTTTAGAATGACAGTCAGCTCCCTTATGCCAACAAGAGTAGAAAGGAAGCTGACATAAGGGCAAACAGTTTTGTGCTTTGCTGGAGAAAGACAGATTTTAGACAATAAACCAATTAACAGCTTAAAAAAATACAGTATAAACAGTGATTTGGAAGGTGATTGTATTTATTTTGCTTTTGATTTTGTTTCCTGTTTTACCTCCCAGAATTATGAGCATCAGCCTCCCTCACCACTGAGAACACTGCTGGGTTTACATTTTGATCCATGATGTTCCTTTCCCCCTTAAAATTAGACTTTCTCTCTCACTAACAACTTTTAGAAGCAGCTATCTACATTTTTTCCCCCCTCTCTTTCTGCATAGTGAAATTTAATCTTCTGTTTGGAGCAAGGGGACTAGCTGCAGAAGGAGGTGCAGGTGCCTGATGGCAATTAGGAAGGCTCCAAACCTTCCTACCAGTAGGTGGAGCAAAAATGTCATTAATGTAGAGACAAACTTTGAACTATGTCTCTGTAGTCACCCACAAGGGGTGCTCGTTTTCCGTTCTGTTTTTTTAACTGCTCAATCCGAGGAAGACAGCCTAATGCAATTTTTATTTTTTTCTTTTTAGCTCACTTTAAGAGTAAATGGGGGGTTCTGTCTGTTACAGCGTTTACAGGCACAGCAAAGAAAAAATTGCTCTGCCACTTCCTGACCTCCTGCTCACTTGTCTTGTCAAGTATATGGGCAGAAGGAATAGGGACATGGTTCAGCACAGCACTGCTGTGTATGTCTATTCATGGACTTCTGTTTAGCTGGCTGTTTCCTTGCTTGTAGCCCTGAGGTCAGTCCAACAGATAATCTCTTTGTCCTTTAGCTCTTCCATATACATTGCTTCAGAACAAAGTTGTTTCATGACACATCAAAGATAACAGGCACTCACTGGAAAAAACCTCTTTTTCCTGTGTTGGTTTTACTTAGTAAGGGATGTGCTTATGTTCATGCCAAAAACATGCTACAAAATCATACATCTTTCAAATAAATACGCAGCCTTAAATCTGAACTACCTCAAGTGTGCTAAAATGTTGATAGATTTTTAACTTAGGCAGTACTTAAGAAGCTATTAGACATAGTACCTTATACATTAAAAGATCTTGAAAACACCTTTCAACTTTGCCATGCTTCTGTATAATGGCAGTCAGCATAGGACTTGCTACACAGGCAGGAATACCTACAGGAATTAACATTTAAACTGAAAACCTCGCAATAAAAAACCTTGTCATCTCCTGACAGAATCATGCCTGTTGTTTCCATCATTCACAACAAAGCACAGCTTTACATTAAGTCACAGCTGAGAACCAGATGCAAATATTCAAGATGGCCTTTGAGAAGGACATTGCAGCTAATGATCAGAGACTTGAACAAAAATGTATTTAGAAGTTTATTATCAGTCGTTAGAAACTTCCTGCCTCTAAACTCATGTACCTCTAAAGTCAAACATTTCCTCACCAGCTTTGGTTCTTGTATGTCAGGATCTTTAGGAAACAATATTAATATGGCATTTTGTGTCAATTTGGGGTCAGTTTAGAAGGTCTTAATTGAAGAAAATTCACTAAATTTAATAGTGCTTCATCAAATAATGTTAATTTCATTTTATAACATGAAAGACATTAATTCAGTTTTGTTTCAATTGTTTGGGTCTATTAAAAATATAACTTTTCACATGACAGTATTTAGAAGATTTCTATCTGAAAGGAATGATACTGAAAGAAATTATTTCATAATTTTAATTAAAAGGTGAAAGTTAAATTATAACACTTCTCATTAGAAGCGCAACGAAGCTGGTGAAGGGTCTAGAGAAAAAATTTTGTGAGGAGCAGCTGAGGGAACTGGGGCTGTTCAGTCTGGGGAAAAAGAGGCACTCCCTATAACTACCTGAAAGGAGGATGGGGCGAGGTGGATGTTGGTCTTTTCTCCAAGATAACAAATTATAGGACAAGAAGAAATTACCTCAGCTTGCACCAAGGGAGATTTAGATTGTATACAAGGAAAGCTTTCTTCACCTAAACAGTTGTCAAGCACTGGAACAGGCTGCCCAGAGAAGTGGTCAAACCACCATCCCTGGAAGTGTTTAAAAGACATGTAGATATGTTTTTTAGGGTCACAGTTTAATGGTGGGCTTGGCAATCCTAGGTTTACAGTTGAACTCAATAATCTTAAAATTCTTTTCTAATGTAAGTGAAATTTAGTTCTCCTAGGACTAAAAGTATGAGCTCCGGTGAGTACTATACCAGCAAAATGACAGCCTTCAGCTTTTAAAATTTATTATTTTGAAGCAGAATAGAAGCTATTGAATTTTTAAATATGAACAAGCTGCAAAATATTTAATACATTATCTATGTTAATAATATTGTTGTGGTTTAAGCCCAGCCAGTAACTCAGAACCAAGCAGCTGCTCATTCACTTCCTCCCTTCTTCCTCCCCCTGCTCCTGGAAGGATGGAGAGGAGAATCAAAAGAATGTAAATCCCATGGGATGAGATAAGAACAGCCCAGTAACTAAGGTATAACATAAAACTACTACTGCTACCACCAGTAATAATAATGATAAGGGAAATAACAAAGGGAGAGAATTCAATTGCTCAGCACCCGTCGACTGATACCCAGCCCAACCCGAGCAGTGATCTGGGCTTTCCAAGTAATTCCCCCCAGTTTATATACTAGACATGACATGCTGTGCTATGGAATACCCCTTTGGCCAGCCTGGGTCAGGTGTCCTGTCTCTGCTTTCTTTTGGCTTCTTGTGCCCCTCCCCACTGTCAGAGCATGATACTAAAAGTCCGTGATTGGAGTAACCATTACTTAACAACAACTAAAAACATTGATGCGTTATCAGCGTTGTTCTCACACTAAAGTTGAAAACACAGCCCTGAACCAGCTACCAAGAAGGAGAAAAATGACTGCTACAGCTGAACCCAGGACAAGCATATAGAAAAAAGGTAAAAACAGATGCATCTAGGCAAGGTAAACAAAGGTGTATGTTCTGCAGACTTTCCAAAGCACTCACTATCTGCTATTGAGATGGATAAATTTTAACTGCACTTTTAGATAGAGGCTGACAATAGCAATTTAAGAGTTTATGATTTAGTACACAAAGGAAACAAAACATGTTCAGATCAAGGTTCCTTCCCTCTTGTCATGCCTTGGTTATGTAAAATTATGCACAGAAAAGGTGTCCCAAATCAGTGTTTTACTGGCACAACAAATAAAATCGTTGAGAACTTTACAAGCTCTCTCTTGTCAAGCCACATGTTTAAGATTCTGAACTTACATGCACAGATTTCAAAACCTGGTTCTGTAAAGGTTTGTGATAGTTTCCAGAGCCATAAAAGAGGACAGTAAAGGGCCCCAAGGCACACTGAGTTGAAATAAATTGTTAATGTCAGCACTTTGACTTGCAGTGGAGGGGAATGATGCTTCCATAATTTTAATAGCAATTTCATTCTTTATTTTATTTTCCTGTTTCTATGTCTGAGAAATATACGTCTTGCCAGTCTATTGCTCCCACTGGCTCAAAACAGCCACTGACCATAATGCAACATCACTTACCCACATTTGACAAAACACTGACATTTACCTTTCCCTGGTCATAAGCAAGTAGAAAAAAGGAATCGTCTAAATACAACTCATACTCAGACTAAAAGGAGCCTTGTTTCAAGAGGTTCCTAAAGGATAAAGAAAAATAAGAAATATTGATAAGTTCTTTCAGAAGTACGAAAGACATATTTCTTGCAAACAGCTCTCAATATTTCTTTAAAACCTGACTTGCAGTAAGTATCTGAAAGTATGTTGTAGTAGTAAGTATCTGAAAGTATGTTATAGTAAAGGGATTCTTTTTATAAGAATTCTTCTTATACTTTACATAGTTTTCAAAAGCTAAAATAGCCAAAATTTCTCTTCAGATTTATCCATAAAAATGCAAATTTTCAATTTACTAAATACAATCCTAATAAAACAGTAAGTTAATATATCTTACTACAGTCTAGAAGGTTAATATATTCTAATAATTTATAACTTTAAAGAGGGTTTTGTTTTGAAATTAGAGATTTCAGAAACTCCAAATACCTTCTATGGCAAAATTAATAACCTTATTAATCCCTTTCATATATGCCAAAAATACCAGAATAATACTAAGAAGCCAGAAGATACCAACATCTGGAAGAGAAATTATGCCTTGAATTATAAAAGAAAGAATAGATGCTTGCAGAAATACATGAAGGACAAGAAAGTTAGTGCAAAAAGCCAACATCAGTTTATTAAGGGCAAGTCCCACTTGACCAATCTGTTTGCTTTTGTGATGAAACAATTTGATCAGAGCAGATGATGTCTGGCAAGGCTTTTGACATGGTCTCCCATGACATTCTCCTCACTGACAACCTGATAAGATTTGAACTGGACAGATGGACCACAAGATGGGTGGGTATCTGGCTGAATTGTCAAGCTCAGGGGGTGGTGGTGAATAGCTTACAGTCAAAATGGCAGCTCATCAGGAGTGGAGTTCCACAGGGGCCAGTAATGAATCTGATACTGCCATGGGCTACAAAATGACAAATGAGAAGGATACATTAAGTCATCTTTTCAAAACCATCTCCTTGGACTTAATTTCTGCTCTCCCTCTTAAACAAATTTTCAGCTAAAGAGCTTTTGTAGGAATAAGTATAGCTGTGGCAATACTGAGATTATTAAGAGCATTTTAACATTTGCATCTACTCCTATAGCATTCTGAGCATGTATTTAATCAGAGAAATATATTTTCTTGCACTGGTGGACTTGCCACCCCACAATTTCATGTTCTACAGTATTGTTGGGTAAACTAATTTCTCTCTTTTTCACTTACTTACCTGTTCTAAGATAAAAGGCCAATATACAGGACCTCAAATGTTACTTTCCTTTCCCATCTGGTGAATGCCTTAACCGCACCACAAAAGACACTTGTACATATAGTGACATAAATTTCTGCTTGGATTTAAAACATAATTTTTAATTTGAATACTTTTGGATATTGAAACAGTTTCCAGATGTTAATTTTTTTCTGAATGCCTCTGAAAGGGCACTCCTGATTAACTAAATTTCTGCTCTGATGTCGTAAAAGTCTCTAAACTTTATGCAAGTTGCACAGGAGCCACACCTAGTCCTGAGTTGCTTAGTGAAGAGCAGGGGCACTAAATTACTGAGCAATTAGCTATTATCTTCTACCTTTTACCATATATACTTTCCTTCTCTTCTCCTCCCACTCCGCCATTCGACAAAATACTGTTTGTCAAGCTTGTTCATTACAATTTACAAGCAAGAACTGAGAATCAAGTCTGATATAGAGAGCATTTGGGGGATTTTTTACTTTCCCACTGCTCTTTGCTACTGTTCACAGGAGTTTTGCCATGTAAACCTCTTCCTTGAGTCCCACAGTTTCACAGCAGATTACCAAGAAACTGCTGTGCTATCTATGTGCAATCACAAAAATCTCTTGCTTTACATTTAGAATTCTCAAGCTCTGTCTTTGCTTATGAGAGAATGAGTTTGACTAAAGAACCCAGCTCTAGGAAGGAGATATTGCCCTCTTATTGTTATTAGTTAGAACTCTTTTGTAATTTGAAAGGTCTTTATTTCAGTCCCAGTTTTCACGGATTTGAACTTTTACTTCCAGTCTGAGTTCGCAGGCCACAAAGACACAGAATAAATTTATGCAAGGTTTTAATTTGCCCCAGGTAAACCTATTGAGTCCTTCTCATGATGGGCCCCCCTGTGCTGAATGTTGTACCCCAAGGAGGGTCTCACGAGAATGGAATAGAGGGGGAGAATCCCCTCCCTTGACCTGCTGGTCACCTTCTTTTGACGCAGCCCAGGATACGATTGGCTTTCTGAGCTGCAAGCGCACACTGTCGGCTCATGTTGATCTTCTCGTCAACCAGCACCCCCAATCCCTTCTCCTCGGGTCTGCTCTCAATGCAGTCTCTGCCCAGCCAGTAGCTGTGCCTGGGATTGCCCCGACCCAGGTGTAGGACCTTGCACTTGGCTTGGTTGAACTCCATGATGTTTGCACAGCCCAGGTCTTAAGCCTGTCATGGTATTTTTTTCATTACTTTTTTTTTTGCTTTTTTTACAATAACCTGCAGAATTATAAGGATTTGGTTTTAGTAACCTTTTCAATATTCTAATCTCATCAAATATTAAGAAAAGAGGAAATTTATGATACAATTCTACAAATATTGTGTCTTTTTATCAGAGTAACCTTGCACAGTTTCTTATATGACTTTGAGAAACTGAATGCGTTTACCCAAGTGTGAGACATTTGCTAAAAATTGTCAATAAGCAATATTTTCCATGGGCATATCTAGAGTATCTAGAGTAGCCCAAATGATCAATCAGAATCATTGATATATAATGATCTCTATCACATAATCTATCATACAGGAAGGCTGCTTGACAGAATAACTAGGTCTCACAAGTCTTTTTCTGGGTAAACAGATTAAACCCCACAGGATTCAGGATGTCTTTCCCTTTTCCTCCGCTTCCCTTTTTTTTGAGGTTTTGGGTTTTTTTTTTATAAAACCAGTTGATAAGTTGCTCAAGCTGTTGTCTTGCATGAAAGTTCATACATGAAAATGAGGATGTAGTACACGCACAACTGAATTTTCTTACAGTTACTAAAATTTTTTCTGAAGTGTCTCAATGGCTCCTTCATCTCAGAGAAAGCTTGACAGTGCCCATTGTAAACTCTTTCAGATGAGGACGGTCTTGTTATGTCTGCCAGAACAGAGCCTTGATCAAGATTTCAGCTTATGTATGACTGTTTATTGCCTGTACTATCTGATATGCTATGTTTCATTAGTTCTAAGTGTTACAATATGCAAGATCAGTTACATTCCTCAACAAAGGAAGGAATTTTACAGGTTATTTCATAGCTCTGTATTATCAGGCTTCACAACCATCCAAGCCAGTAAGAAGCCAGACAGAAAACCAAAGCAGTTCCTCATTTAGATAATTGAAAAGCTAGCTTCTGTCAGCAGCAAGCAGCTAGGGACAGCAACAACTTCAACCATATCTGCTGTCAGCTATCATTCATACAGTTGTGCTTTGATGTCATTTTATCTTTGTGCTTCCTCCCACAAAAGATCCTTTGAAGTCTTGCTCAAGTCTACTTTTTACTCATGTATGCAATACATCCCATTTTTATTCAAGCAGCTGGCTATAATCAAGGCCAGTAGTCAAAGAAATATGCTGGAGCTACAATATTGAGATGATGTCCCATGTCACAAGGCATGGCAACTACTTTTAAAGGAATGTTCTCAAAGCATTACCTGAAATCAGATTTTTGCAGTGCAATGGCCAATTGAACAAACAGAGAAAGCTGATAAAGGTGGATTTAGATCTTTAACTTGTAAGGAGGTTTCTGCTTGTCTTAAAAATGCAGAGACTTAAGTTTTCCATCTCAAATCTACATATACAGGCCTGCTCACAACAGTTCCTAGGAAAAACAGACCCTGAAGTCACCACATGAGGTTGGAAATGTGCCAGAGAAACCTCTTTAAAGGCAAAATACAAGCATTTTTTCCTTCTTTTGTTTTCCCTTTTTTGAAATTTTATAAAATGTGGACAAGCTTAGAAAATTAGAGAATCTACATTGCTTTTTTCTTCCTCAGAGAAAGCAGTCTAAGAGCACAACTGAAAGTGCATATTGCTAATCTATTACTGTGCAATATCTTGAAATACAGCAAAGAACTGAAATTAAACTGGATTATGAAGAGCCTTCTTTTGCCTTTAAATGTACCGGTGACCCTCTGAACCACAGATGGTAAGCAGACAAATCTGTGAAGTTTTACACTGGACTGGTTGACAGATGAGTAATAAATGATATCATATAAAAGTGATCAGAGCTACTTTGAACTACTGTGTTCAAAGTAAATATTCTGATACAGTAATAGAGTAGCATGCAATCATGTAGTGTGCTGTGCATGGAACAAGAGAAGGATAAATGTTTTTAAGTTCAAGCTCATGAAATTGCTGGCTTAAACACTTCTGAGTTTAGTATGAAATTGATGTACTGAAAATAAAATACACTTTATTATCTATATACATCTTTTCTTTTCTCAGGTTATATATTTACCTCAATAACCTCTTAAAAAAAATGAAATCCCATTAACTTCATTAAACTGAAACAAGTGCTAAACACTAAACTGAAACATGGATCATTAACAAAGGAGAGAAAAGGTTTCTACAGATAGTGTGTTTCTGTCTATCATCCAGTTTAAACACAGAAATACCATAAATACAAGTATTATACTTAATAGTATGCCAAAAAAAAATCATGTGCAACTGTAATGTAGCAGCAAACCATCTTCATCATCTCAATATCTTGTGGAAAATATCTTCAGTATTCAAAAACCCACAAAGAACCAATAAAAAAAGACCGAATAGTGATCAAAGCTTTTAAGAAAGAATGTATTTCTGCTAAGAGAGAAGAAGGGTGGGACATTGCCTAAGAATAGTCTTGTTTAGACCTTATTTAAAGTAGGAGCTGTAATCTATATTTCTGCCTGCCAGCATGAAGTTCAGAATCCAGTTGCATTCAATATTCACTGTGCTACTTGTATTACATAGCTAATGTATTTAAACAACTTCCATTATCATGGATTGTGAAAAACACAAATAAGTATATCATACCAAGAAAGCCAGGAATGCAGAAACAGTTGTCTAAAGTAACACATCCCATTAGAGGACCTTGGGGCTTTTCATTTCCCAGGAATTTTCTGCCTTTTCTGATCCTTGATTAAGAAACCCTGCTAAACCTGCCACTGCAACTCTCAGGGAGCAAGACAAAATCACTTTCTGAATCCCTTTTGGATCTGTAGTAAGGAAAACCATATCACCGTGTGCTCTGCCTCATAAGCACAGTGTAGCCTCTTATGTGTTTCAATTTAAACAGTCAACATCCTAAAACTCTTAAAATTTCATTGGAAGTTTAGCTACTGCTACTGCTTAAGTTCTGAGTTCAGCTTTGTATGAGACAATTACTAATTCAGTGTGTAAGCTTAAGTTTTTATCATGCAAATGCTTCAGCAAAAATCTGGACTCACAGAAAGAGTTTCCATTAGCTGAACTACTCAAATAGAGATGTATGCTTCTCCATGTCAACAAGATAAAGTCTTGCATCATCACTCCTGCTATATTTATCTTCACATCTCCTCATGAGGGTCCTGTAACCATGACAGGATATGTTTGAAAGACTGTCACCTGCTTCATTGAAAATTCTAACCTTCTTTTGCCAGACAAGCACTGCACAGACTGTTTTCTCTCTGCTCGTGCCACAAGTATATGCTTGATTTGTTCTAATGTAAAATATTAGATGGTTTGGCTTTTTTTTTGTGTGCACAGTGTACATCGGAAACTGTGAAAAAATACTTCTGAGAGCTGGAAAGTTTCCAACAAAATAGTCTTAAGTGATTCCAGTTTTTCTTACAAGTCGTTAAATGTACTTCAATTCCACAGGATGATTATGAGTTTGTTTGTTTTGTTGTTATTGGCTTTTATTTATTTTTTTATTTTTTTATATATATATATGCTTAGCTTTCCCATACAATGTGACATTACAATCAAGGAAATGAAGTTTCAGATCTATTCTTAGCATTGTTACTGTGTTGACTGCACAAGTGTATTCATGCCTTTTTGGTTTTAAGACTTAAAATCCATGTCAGAAATCTGCTGAAATCTGTTAATGATGTTGCACACAAGACTTCAGGCAAGAAACCTGTCATTTTTCTGAAACATGTATATATATATCTTTATGTACGGGTGTTTGTCAGACAGCATAATGAAATGAACTACGCTTGATTTAGTAATGTGCCAACTTATTTTAGTCTAATTTATGAGATCTAGTTACTGTAGAAAGTATTCAAAGGACCTGGTGCCATGAAGCACTGGCTGTTCATCCAGGTACAGAATCAAAGTAGACAACCATTTGTCCTTGAAGCAGATTCCTGTTTGCATTTCATATATCTCTCTATTGGAAAGATAGTAATTGAAATCCAATAATAGGAACAAGTGTCATAACAGACAGTCACAAAGTTGAAGTAAACAACTGGTAGGGTAAGGATGGCAGTGAAGAAACATCCAGAAACAAACACAGAAGAAAATCAGTAACAAGCTACAAATATTGGAATGAATACCTGAAATTGCTCATTAAAGCCTTGAGGCAAGTACAGGAAGGGTTCAAAAATATTTTTCACATATTTATCACTAAAAGGGTTGCATAGAGCTATTGGACTGTTTGCATAGAGATATTAGAGTGTGAAATAGATTATGTAGGTAGCAACTATCATTTGAACATTGGAAAAGCAGTACATCGGTTAAAAATGGCTACATTTTCTTAATCATTAAAGCACACTAATTTAGGTACTTTAAGGAATAACCAAACACTTCCAGGAAGACAGCTGATTGCTGGAAATTATCATGCAAAGTTAATGGAAATTTACTTTCACACTTAATTCTCAGGTTACAGAAATTAAACTGATTTGAGTTTACTTGACTACTGAACCCCAGAAAGTCCAAGATAAGTCATGTTATTAGATCATATCAAACACCTATACAGAGAAGAAAGAAAACATCTGGAAAATGACTGTGCATTATCTTTTCATCCAATTTCCTGAAACTAAAAGCCTGGCAATTTCACTTAGTCCTCTATGGAAAGAAAAATGGGTACTTCATGTTACTTTTTGTTAGGCAAATTATGTAGCAAGAAAAAGAAAGAAAGAAAAAAGAGGATGAAATGGTTGACAAAATAGAAGAAAAGTGGAATCCAGAAATCTTAGTTAGGAAGCAACAAGTACTCTAATAACAGTCACATGTCCAAATTTTACCATGCTAATATTGCTTGAGGCTTGAGAACAGACAACTCAGGCAGAGCATAAGAATACTGGAGAAACCTGGCCAATATTATTTAATTTATTTGAAATTCTCCTCCATTTGCAACCTGAAAACTTGATTCATCCAATGTTTGGAGCTAGAGCTCTCATACAGCACAGACTTACAAAGTCAACCACATCAAAAGTTTCGTCTGGTATATAAATGTTTGGGTCACTATGTAGTATTTGATTATCATACTCCAATTCATTCTGGAAACTACTCTGAACACTCCTGAAGTGCAGGCTTACTTTAATTGCAGACAAATTCAGTGGCATTGAAGTTCTAGGGAGTTCGCTGTTGGTTCAGAAAGAGTATGCTAACACTGGGAAAAGCAGGAGAAGCTACAGTTTGTATTACTCTTCACATTCAGTGTGCTTCCAAAGCATTTGTCTGTTTCAGGCGCCACTCATTTTACAAGGCACAACTTGTTTCTTCCATATAAGCTCTACAGCTGTGGCCCCATTTTACATTGGACTAAGTTAACAGGACATAGCTGGCTGAAGAGCATTTTTTATAAATGTGAGACGCTACAACCTGCTTTGGAAGCTGTAAGCATCACCATCATTTACCAAAAGTCTTGATGTATTCATCAGACTGTTTTATCCCAGTTCTGTACAATCTACAAATTATTATGTGTGGATACATACTTTGAAGCAGATATACTTGTCAGAGATCGTGATCAGAAGGGAATGAAAGCCTAGCCATTGAGACTGGATTAAGAATCCTTATTGGCCATTTTCTATTTTGAAGACACGTATCTACGTTTCAAGTCCCTGTTTACCTCAAAGTAAAAATATGGTAATGAATGAAAGCTTATATAAAACTGTTCACTAATTTTGCACTAGATTTTAACAGCAAGAGTAGAAGTGCAAATATTCAATATAGCAAACAGTATAAAGACTGGTTCTTGCTAGAGATTTCCACATAATTAAAAAATATCTGTGGAAGGGACATACTACATCTCTTGCAACTTGTTTTAGAGACAAGCAACACCATTCATAACACAGAAGTTGAACAGCTAGCACACTATAAATCCTTTCCTTCTAATTAAATTTCATGTTAGGTTACTGGAGAAGAGTCAAAATCATCACTCAGATGCAAATGAACTTTACCTTTTTGCTTAAAGGGCCATGCTTAAAGCAGCTTCACATAGTATCATTTTCACAAGCAGTAATATTATTAGTATTACTTACAGTCTTATCAGCCATTTACTGTATTGTGTAATTTTGCACTCAAAATTACGCAATAAGAAATTGTTCTATGTCTTTCAAATTAAATCTTATTTTTTAGTGTCTTCAGTTATGAATGAACAGATGTGTTACATTAATTTCTTTTTGGTGACATCAGAATTAGCTATTAAACGGAACAGTACAATGAGCTGTTAAAAATTACACTGAGAGCAATGGGTGGTGGGACTTTCAAACATTGGGATACACATTTGCCTGGTTGATCAATACCAGAGGATCTGCCAACAGAGCTGGCCCAGCCCAGTCAGAACTTTTACATACTGTAGAGGCGGACAAAGATCCTGTGGTGCACATAAAGAATTTGCTGGGGAAGACAGTCTGGGGTATTCCTGCTTCAGGTAAAGGTAAACCCACTTGCGGGATTGCTTTTGCTCAGGGACCCGGATATGTTTGGTGGATAAAGTGGGAAGATGGGGAAGTCCGATGTGTACATCAAGGGGATTTGATTTTAGTGGAAAGCAGCTAATGAACTCAATTATATGCTGCTGCGTGCTGTGTAGCACTTTTATAGCCCACCAAGTAGACGTCTACCAATGTGACAGTTTAGGAAGTTAGATGTTTAAAAACCTATCTCCAAATACAGTAGCAAGCTCTTGTCATTGAAAGATTTTTCTTGGTACTGAGGTTTTACAAGTCAGAGAACACCACCCATTTCCTTTCAAGGACATCTATCTTCTGTTTTGTCTCTCAGATGTAAAATTTTGACTAAAAACTTAACTTGCCATATGATTTTCCTTAAAATGTAAAGGAAATTATCTAGAACAGCAGGATTTCAGGCACTATTGGGAGCCAGTTGAGTTAAATAAACTAAAGATATCTTGAAATATCAAAACTGCACTATATTGAAATTTGACATAAGAAAATAAAATTTATAAGCTGAGGATAGTTAAACTCAGTCTGTGCCTTACCTCCAGTTATTCTCATATTAGGGAAAAGAGAATTTAAAGCATCTCTCCTCAAAATTCATACTGTAAAGGGTTAAAAAAGAGAATACAGTAGTGGTAGCTTTCAAGACATGTACTAAGAGACAATACCACCAGTGAAACACTCCAAAACTTTTCAACCCCTTTTCCCACACCATACAGCATTAATTTTTTACCCAGAAATTAGTAGAGAATAGTGTATGGATCCAATTTTCTCTAATTTGTTACCTTTCACCTGAAGATGCAGCTGCTTCATTTTTAGTATAGTACTTTTTTAAGGAAAATTGGCATTAATATCTTAAACAGCTGGATACATTAATATCCTGTTGTACTCCTGGGTGACACAGGCTACTCTGCCAGGGGTTTCTGAAGATTCTTTTCACTGCCCACACAGCACTGCACATTGGCTACGGTTTTTCTTATTTTTAATCCTTAACTTGAATTCAGTTTGATGCACACCCTTAGGCACTTCCTGGAAGATATCCTGCTTACTGTAACATGAAAGAGTATATCAAGTTCTAATGAAGATTACAGGATAAATGAGCCAGTGGTCCATAATTCAGAATTCATGTCCCTCCCCTTCAAAAGGAAAGCAGTTGCTGACAGCATTTAACTGCATAATTACAAACAAAAAACATTTAATATGCAGCCTAGGATTTCATGGATGCAGTTTTATCAACAAGAGAAAGCAGTTATAGAAAGCAAAATAAAGTCCCACCTATCAGTCAAACATTCTTACACCTGGAGACAAGCACGTCCACTCTTCCACTCTTCCACAGTTGCACTCTGAGTACAAGAAATTGAATAACTAATTAAAAATAAAATGTCCTTTGCTCTCCTTTCTGAGAACTGAAAAGATTATTAACCTGTGAATTCCAGCACCGTTATCACATACAAAGGGCCTGCAACAGCTGAACAAGTTTTAACCAATGGTACTCACTGATCAAGAGCTATACTACAGCGAGTTTATGTTTTCATTTGATGTTACCATACAGCAAGCATCAGTTTCTTTAACTGACTACAATTCTCTGGAAAACAGGCAAGGCAGTTCTTGTGGTTAGAACAGACATTTTAAACACTGACTACACCGTGAATGCACACAACTACTTTCATAAAGAGTTTTAGCTTTGGTTACCAAATAAGAAAATGGTTTACTTTAAGAAGTGACTGAAGGCTCTCTAGAGAACTCAATAATCCTTTAAACAGGATCTTGTAGGCAATAGACTCTACTAAAATGCTGTAGTTTTGTGATTTTATATTGCCAGATGAAAGACTTCTTAAACTTTCCACTGCAATAATGTGAAATGATATTGGTTAACTCATCATGTGCTGAAATACCTACTGAGACACTTCTGAAGATGCATTTTTACTTTTTAACAGGAAAGTTATGATTCATATATTTTAATTTCAAAATAATGCTCTCAATTAGTATAAATAATCAGTTTTGAAAAGCCTGCCAAACAAGTTTATTTGGTTGATAAAAATCCTGCTCTTTTAGCAGGAATGGCAAGTAATTTTCTGGGCTACATGAGTACTTCAGCTTTAATAGCAGTGTGCTACCTATCGCAACCTTCTGCTACTGCTTCCGTGGTGGAAGCTTGCAATGGGAAAACATACAGAAATGGCCCCAGGCATACCCCAGGATTGAGGAGTATCAACAGGAGTGTCATGGTTCTCCAAAGAAAGATCTCACAGCACTGATGCCTTATGATAACACTCCCTACCCCAGACTGCACCAACTAGGACTTAGAACATTTAGCTTTTATGCTAAATGAGAATTATAATTAAATAGATATATACGTTAATCTTTCAAACAATTTACAGACAAAACTGATCAAATTATAAGGCAGTATAGAATATAATGTTCTACCTGTGGCCATAATATATGTAAGATATATACTATATTACCATATGATATTTATATAACGTATAAAAAAATAAAAATAGGAATTCTATTAGATCAGATTCTTTGAGAAGAAGAAGTTCCTATTCCAGAACAACTGAGAACAATTTTGTGCCCCAGAGATAGAGGAAAGATTCTTAAATTATAGAATACAATACTTTCTTTCCTAATTATAGAGAGTTAGGTATAGTATAGGGTTGAAAAATATAGTGCTTTCACAGAATCTGTCTCCAAGCCCCTTCCTGTAGGTCTGGTTTTTGGTATAGGTCTGTCCTGCTTGACACCCACAATAAATTGATTAGGATATAGGAATTAGTGCAAGTCAGAAGCAAGCAATGTTTCAGTTTGTTCAGCTTGGCTATAAACCCCCAAAGCATTATAAGCTCTCACTGGCATGATCCGAGATTTTTCTGTGTTACTTAAGTAAAACATCATTTGAGATCTGAAGTTTACTAAAATGGAGTGCATCAAATTAATAAGTACTTTAGAGTAAGCTATGAATCACATTTTCATAACTGGTTTTCTGCAGTTTGTGAGCAGTATGCATTTTTTTGCAATACAGAAAATTTGACAATAGCATGCTCAACATGATAAATAAATACAGAGTAATGAAAACACCAATCATTTATGCCTATCGCAATTCTTGTTTAATACAAAAGATTATATGGAATTAAACTGGTAAGAACAACTAAGATGTAAGAAAATTTTGTGCTCTCATCATATGGTGTGGCCTTCTGTTTGTTATGTTATAAATTATAAACAGGTAGGTAACATTGATTAGAGTATGAATTCACACAGTAAATAAAGAGTTGCATGTTTATTTCATTGAAGTTATCATAACTCATTGATAAAAGATCTCACATCTTATTCATGCTGTTTGTTGCTAATGGCCTAATCTTGGAGGTACTGAACACTAAAACTGAATTGCAAGTGTATTTTCTTCACTGGTCTTTGAAATCTTCTTGCAAGCAAATTATCATTGCTCTTTGCTAGTAATCAACAAATGCATTTATAATTATCTATGTATCCACATTTATAAGTCTAATCAGTTCTGGAAGCTGACTCAGCATTACTAAATAAAGATATTCACAAAAGATACATAGTTTAAATCCATTATGAGCACCATATACATGAACTTTGCTTCATTTTGCATCACAAAATTTCCACAATTAGAATCATTATGGAACTCCCAGGCCCCGGTAACAAATGGTAGAAAAGAATCTTTCTGCAGTCTTAGTCATACAGAACCAGCCATTTCACAAATACTGCTGTGAGACATAAACTGAAGCTATGAAATCTTCATAGCAAGATTGAAAACACATAAATAGGGATTTATTTTTGGCAATGTATTCCAAACATTTGACTAGTTAATTCACAAGTTTGACAGAGGGTTTGCAGACTGCTTCAAACACCACATGCTAGCTAGCAACAAGATTTCAGAAGCAACTCCTGAATACTATTAGGAATTACTTTTACACCCAACTTCTCACAAGCCACACAATTTCACTATGCTCATGAAAATGGGTACTTATGTGGGGCAGCACTTCAGTGGAAAGCTTTGAATACATGGAGGTTAGTATCAAGCAACAGTAAATAGAGCTATGATTTAAAAAAAAAAATAAAAAGAATCTATTGGCAGGATACTAACCAGTTCTTGAAACTTGGTGAGGCAGGGGCAGAAATAAAAGCATTAGGTGATGGGTCAGTAGTTACACCCTGCCTGGCTTTGCATTCCCAAGCAGTGACAAGATTATTTCTTTGCTCTGTCTTGAGCAGAATCTAAGGTGGAAATCATACACTACCCAGTGAGATCCAGAACACCATATTACACAATATATTTAGCAACTAAGGTGTATTTCTTCAGCATTAGTTGTCAAGCAAAGCTAATTGTGCAAAACCTGTCTCAATGGAATAGATACATGAACATCTGCATCTGTCACATGGATGGCGTTTGTTTTAAATAGTTTAGTTTTTAAAGGAAAAAAGAACATTTCAAAGAAAACAAAACTTCCCATAGAAACAAGATTGGCAACTGGAAGCTTCTTTCTCAAGTTCCTTTTCTTTGAAGACAGACATATTGTCAAAATATATTTATGAAAAATTCTCAGTTCTAAAACAATAATAAGTCAAATTTTTACCAGGACTATTTAAAATCATATGCCACCATATACTATGTATTTAGGAGCTGAAATTTAATAAGTAATTTTCAAAACAACTAATTCTCAAAGTTTTTATTCACAGGAATAAGGTTAAAATACAGAAAAGAGAAAAGAAAATTTGGTTCAGGATTAAAGGTCATCTTCAATGAGTTATACCTATCACCAAAGTGCACCGTAACTGGATCTTGCAACTGGACAGTATCATCTTAATAACCTTCTACAATGTACACCAAAAAAAAAAGCCAAACAAACCAACAAACCCTCATAAACTAAGTTATTCCAGAACACGACAATATTGATACTTCATGATTTATTAGTTACTTTCATAATTTGAGGACCTGCTGCAATGTGGTGATTTACATTTGATTTTTTGAAAGGTTTATTGAATCTGAGTAGAGAAAAATCCTATTAAGAAAAATTGAACATCAGGATCATTGTCACTCTAAGTCTGTCCAAAATAAGGTAATTAAGCACTTGAATATACAATGATCAGGTGCTATCTTTACAGAAGATCCAAGATACTAGCACAGAGTTTCATTAGTCAGACAGTATATAAATACAACAAAAAGACCATTGTTTCCGAGTTTCACTGTTTCCAGCATATCTTTAACTGCAACGGATTATAGTTGTATGGTGAAAAGCAAAATGGAGGGTACTTCAGTCTCTTTTGTAACTTCAGGATGTATCACTTCATTGGGTTTGCATGGAAAGGTTTTTATGGGGGGTGGGGAGTGGGCTACAGAGGTGGCTTCTGTGAGAAGCTGCCAGAAGCTTCCCCCATGTCTGATAGAGCCGATGTCAGCTCTGTTATATTGCTAAGATACACTCCTATTTCATATAAATTTTAGAGAATTAACTTCTTGCTCAAGACCCCTTACAGTTGTCTCATCAGAAGAAAAAAATAATCTCATAAGTTAGTTTACAGTCAAACATTCATACCTTAGTTTGTATAGATTCATTTAACCATGTCAACATTTTTAAACAGCTCTGTTGTTTCAGTGGTCAGGCATTAGCATCCAAATGTCTCTCAGTTGGATCTGAACAGGTTTTTACATGAACATGGTGACAAATTGTTCTTCAGTTTCACTCTGAAAATTTTCATGAAATCCCAAAGGAGTAATAACCACTATATTCAAATTCAGGCAAGCTGTCATTGCCTGAACAATACCTGTCATAGCCAAAGGAATGAGTGATTTCTGCTTGCTAAAAGAGAGATAAACTTTAGAACCTGCATGGGAAGTTTTCTCATCCTCTGCCCAGGAAATGACAAGCTAAGAGACAGGAGTTCTTTTCTCTTATGTGAACAGGTAAAATTTTTTGTGCTTGCTGCTTTCATTTCTATGTGTTTCTTAATCCGTTTACCAAGGAGAAGAAAAACAGCTGATTAATTTTGATGCTGCTTTCTCTCCTGTAACAGATTTTTTTCCCTCCAGAATATTATCTTCCCAGTTATCCCTTCCTTCCTGAAAAAGTAGATAGCTAACTATACCTTCAGGAACTCATGGGTCTGATCACCTCTTCATCTGGATCAGATATAATATTTAAATACTGTTTGAAAGTGATTAATCTCATCCAAATTTCTTTCCACAGACTTTTTGAAGTAGCATAGAAATATGTTATAGATATCACTAAAGATAAAAACTGCCAGCTGAACAAATTTCTAGCAGAACAAATCTAGCTGAAGAAATTTATAGCTGAACAAATCTTCTTTATTAGAACGCCTCAGTTTACCTGTCTCTGCCCCTCTAAGTTGTACGCTTTTAAGGTACTCATGCTTTTCAATGTATCAGAATGAAATTCCTTGCTGCCTTTGGGAAAAAGAAGCTTCAGGTGTTAAGAGAGCTATACACGTGCATACCTTTTTAGTGATCACCACATGTATAGGTTTACCTTTGCTGGTTACTTCCAGAGCAGTAACTCAAAATGTTTCTATTCAGAGGAATAGTCAAGGATATTTGGCTAAGCTTGTCCTTTCCATCCATGTCCTTTCTTCACCTTTCACATTACCAGCAAACTCTTGAAGGAAGGCTGCCAAAAAAAATTAGCATAAGTCATCTTTCAGTAATGAAAGTCAACAAAACAATCATGCTTTTTCACTGTATGCAAATGGTGGTCTTCAAACCCCATCATCTCAACAGCAGGAGTTTTGATACTGTCTGTAAAGAATAATTGAATTGGGCACTTTTTATTCTACTGAATTCTGTAGTATAGACACTGTAAATTTCAGTTATCCATACCTGTTAAGCATAAAATCATCTAGGAGTCTGCATGTATTAACTTGAAACTGGGGAACTGGTAAATATCTCCTACATCCCAATACTCTAGGTCAATTTCGCCAAAATTCCACAGACCTGCGCAAGTTATGCTATTCAAAAATTGAAGCTACAATTTAGCAAAGATATAACATGGTAGTTTCTAGAGGATGTTTTCTACCAGGTTGCTATAAAGCTCACTTTCATCATCCCTTTTTTCTTAACATGTATTTAAAAGGATTGCCTGTCAAACCTACGTTTCTGAAGGCTGAGCAGTTTCTTGGCAGAATTATGCTGATAGTATATTTTCTGTTGAAGCCAGCATGCTAATTCAGGTACCACTAGTCTCATGCACCTTGAAGGTAAACTTTACATGGACAAGGGTTTCCCCCATGCACAGCAGAGGCAGCAGAGGACAATATGAAGTAACTGTAGATATTTTTCCACAGTAAGAGACTATTTAGCTTGCTGAATAGTATACTGAACTCACCAGTTCACTGCTGTTGGAGGTTACAGAAAAGATATTGTAAGAAAGTAATTAAACTCAGAAATGAGCTTCATTTTTTGCCAGTGTAGTGTTCAATCAGAGGGAAAAACGGTAGAAGAGTGCATTTTGGTTTTGGGCTTTTTGATTGGTTGATTGAGTTTGGGTTTTTTTGTTGTTGTTTTTGGTGGTTTGCTTGGTTTTGGCTTTTGTGGGATGCAACTGGAAATAAAACTCTGCTTTTAAGATCAAATTAGCAACATGAATTCCCCAAAGAAAGCATATTGTGTTGTATACTCTTAATAAGATATGTCTTTCATATTATACTCTATTTTTGAAGCACATTTATGACTGCCATATACTACTTCACATCATAAGTGATTCTCTATTGGAGCAACTGCCAATAGGAAGGTAGCAATAATGTCTAGTTTTCATCTTTCAGTGTTAAAAAAAGTTTTTCTTGGGGTTTACTTTCAGAATTTTTTCTCTTAAATAATATTTTTGGATATATGCACATGCATATAGAGAGGTACACATTGCACAGAGCTGTGGATACCTGGATTTTAACGTAATTTGAAAATCTTCGGTAGCATGTTTACATGGTAGAGTAGCAAGAAGATTCAGCAACTATAATTTTAATTTTTTTAAAAATAGTTTGGAGGGAGAAGGTTGAAATAGATGCAGTGAGATTTATCCGTTTGTCAAAATAAGCTTGTTATCTTCAGAACTGTATGGATTTGCAGGTCTCAGTGCACTAAATTTGAGTAATACATGTAGGAAGAAGTCCAAGAAACTTAATTATCACTCAAGCACTCATACACACTACCCAAAGGTTAAATCTAGTAATGAAAAATGTTGATCTAGTCAAAATGGTTTATACCTCATGATCACTAAAAGCAACATGATTCTGTATTCACAGTCCTGTAAAGCAATAATGAATTGTTTTAAGTGAAAGTCTTAATCCAGTGAATTTCATAACTGAATAATCAAATATTACTGTTTCTTGACAGATTGCAGCTTGATGCGAGTAAAGTTGATTTATTTCTGTTCCATGCATCAGCTTCAATAGGACATTAATATGTTGAATTATAACTCCACTCATCCTTCTACAAGCCCATTAATCAAATTTTATTCCTTTTCTTCAATCTTTCATATCAATGAAATAAAGATTAATTTAGAAGTCACTCTCTATCAGGTACATGTCCTACCAAATATCACACTACACTTTTCTAAGATATTTCTTTCCCTACCATGCATTTCTTATTAATTGGCAGTTTTGTTGAGCAATTTCTCATGTTATAAAATACTTTCCTGAAGAAAACAAACCAGCCATACTAGGGATTCCTTTCTTAGGTCTCTCACATTTCCTGTATTTACCTGACATTAACCTTAATTTGTGTATGCTTTCTTAGCAATGTACACGGGATTTCTTCATCACCATCTTCTATTGTAAAAGTATCATAAGTAATAAAGTTTCCTCTCTGAGATACTTTGTCTTTCATGCAGCTGCACTGAAGATTCAGTTTAATCATTAGCAAACTAATTAGATTGGACTTAACCGGGACTTAACAGTTACAGAACAATCAATAACTTACAGAGTTGTTAATAAAAGTAAAAGATACATACACAGACATAAACCCCTGACTTTGAACCTGTCAACACCTTCCATCATTTTAGAAAAACATTTAGATGTTAAGAGGACAAAGCAAATTTACTGTTTTTCAGATGCAGATGCTATAAAAATTAACTACAAAATAGCTTAATATTAAAGTTAGAAGAGTTCAGAAAAAAGTTCAGAAAAACAAAAGCTTGAAAGAGAAGAAAGGTAAAAAGATTGCTATGTGTAACACTGAGTCCACAACTTTCACAACTTTGATTCCAACATTATAGAACATCCTCAAAACCCACTGAATGTGGATCTTCCTTTCACTAGTGGAAGCCACATACTCTTCAACTTGCCCCAGTATGTTTTAAAGATTTCACACCTTCTGCTGAGATTTTAGCATCTTGTTGGAATGAAAAATAGTTTAGCTAGGGCAAATTATTCCTACCAATGCATGTTATAGATTATCTCATTCATGTCTGAATAATTGACTAATTAGTTCTCTGCAGATAAAAAAATGTAGTACACCATTCCTTTGAATTTTGACTCCTTCCTTTTGTTAACCTAAGTTTAACACAACTCAGTCTATCGTCATATCAAACACTTCTAGAAATACTATTTTATTAATTATAGAGGTTTATAATTGTCCTGGGTTCAGAAGTAGCAGTGATTTTTCTCTGTCGTCGTAGCTGGTGCAGTGCTATGTTTTTGACTTTCAGCCTGGGAACAGTGCTGATAACACCAATGTTTTTAGTTTCTGCTCAGTAATGTTTACTCTGACCAAGGACTTTTTGAGTCTCATGCTCTGTCAGGAAGGAAGGGAAGCTGGGAGGAAGCAGAGACAGGACACCTGACCCAAACTAGCTAAAGGGGTATTCCATACCACAGCACGTCATGCCCAGTATATAAACTACGGGCAGTCACCTGGAAGGGCTAGATCACTGCTCGGGTCAGGCTGGTTATCAGTCAGTGGGTGGTGAGTGGTTGTATTCTTTTCCCTTGTTATTTCCCTTATCATTATTATTATTTGTGGTAGCAGCAGTGATTTGTGTTACACCTTAGTTACTGGACTGTTCTTATCTCAACCCGTGGGAGTTACATTTTTTCGATTCTCCTCCCCATCCCTCCGGGAGCAGGGGAACGAACGGGCTGGGGAGTGAGAGAATGGTTGTGTTGCTCTGGGTTGCCAGCTGGGCTTAAACCACGACAACAATTTACCTGCTTCTCCATCTAATAAAGGAGTTCACTTTTGACAGAGAGAGTTATGATTTACTAGCAATCAGAGGTAAACACATAATGTTATCAGTCTTGCTTCCCAACATGATCTGTCAAAAGAGGAAACAATACCTTTTCCTCTTTGAGCTCTTCATATAGCTTCAAAGCTTGAAATAACCATGACCTTCAATGTTTTCAAGATACTTCCCTAGCCTCTAATATCTAACCATATGAAGCTGCTTCCTGAGCTGAAGGCTGATTGCCCCCACCATCAGCCAGGGAGTGTATTCTGTATGCTCCGTCACCTTTTCCTAAGAGTATCAGCTCAATCCTAATGAATTAGACTGCGATTATTATTAATTAGACTTAGCTTAAAATCTACTTTAAGGACTGCATCCATTTTTACTTGGGTATTTTTGGCATTCCCTTTATTTAAAATTCTAATGGTGCTCCTCAGAATGTTTTCTGGTATTGATGAATTGTAATTTTTCAGCCTTGATATGTGCCCTTCGTTCGCGAAGTCAAGCCATCATTTAGCTATGAATTAAGTGTACTCTAGAACAGGTTCAGAAGTTTTCCAGGCAGTAGTCAACATTAAAAAAAGAAGAAGAAAAAAAGAAAGAAATCAGTTTTATATCCTCTATTCAAAAATCTCACTTCATATTTCCTGCTTCCACTTATACATATCTGTTATATTTTTTGGCTTAAATCCAAGTAGGCGACACATATGTTTACCAGAAGCATTTACAGTAGCTCTGGCAGCACAATCTTCCCAGTGAAGCTGACAAGAAAATCAAAAGCATTTCAGGAGCAGTGGAAACATTAATACTCAGGTCTCCATTTCATAAGCTCCAAAAGCAAGCCTTCAAAAGCTTAAAAGACCTCCAGCAGGAGGACAACTAGTAGCAAAAACAATGGGAGACCCTTCTCTTCTGGTCCAAAAGCTCTGAAGGGATTCACATTTCGTGGTTTTAGAGCAGGGAAAAAAAAAGAAGTGGTGAAGATAAGGAAGAACAAATTAGGAACTGGTTTGTTTACTTATTTATATTTTTATATATGTCTCATCTCAGAGAAATAGCGAAGATATGAAAAGGAAAATCCAGTTCTATATAGCTAGCATATGACAATCACGGCACAATAAACTGAGCAGGGAAAACAAGAACAAAAACTGTGATGTGAACAGTAAAAATGGCATGAATCAAATACAGCTTATTTCTTTTCATTTTTCTATAGATATTTTTCCACAACAATTTATGTGAATGTATTGAGCACCTACAATGCACAACTAGAAATGAACGATATACAGCTGGTTTAGACAGTAACTCTTGCATGCTTTTTTTTTCTTTTGGATGAATTAAAAATGTGCACATCATTTATTTCATTAGATTTTGCTTCTTTACTGAATGTTTCCATTCAGAGAATGCAGCACAATACTACGTATTTCTGAAAAAAGTTATCTAAATGGGTCAAAGAAAATCTGTTACATGGATTAATAAGTTATTCAAAATTTCACCATTATCCCATTACTAAGAAAAGAAAAGATGTCCTGAATTTTTGAAATATATATATTACAAAAGAATTTCACTTAAGGAGTTTGGACCAATGTAGATCAGGTAGTGAGTTATTTCTGACCTCTTTTCATTAAATTTTGGCTGGGTTATATTTATTATGTAATTTTTCTTATAAGTACAATAACACTGCTTCTTTTCCCTGAGGAGAAATGTTTTAAATGTGAGATTAAGGGCTAACAAATGCAACTAGAAAAAATATACACCAAAGATTTCTTATCTCTCTTTTCCATTTCTAAGTACATTTTCACATCATGCAAATTCACTTTAAAGCATATGAGATTCGAATCCACTGTTAATTTGAAGTAACCGTACAGCACTTTTTGCTATTCTATTTTTATGTACACAGAAATTCCCAAATGTGCATGGTGCTTGCTCTTTTTAAATCTACTTGTCCATTTCCCCAGAAAGCCCTCAGCTTTCAGGTTTTTGTTTGGTTTGGTTTTGTTTGGTTTTGTTTCTTACCAATACTGTTATTTTCTACAAACAGTTGAGATTGTATGGAACAGGACAACTTCTACTTTGCAGCACAATTTTGAAAATCTTGAGTGGCAAGAGCTATTGTTCAGCTGCATGACCCTTTTTTTCTTTTTAGTGTTAAGAGACTGATTGTAAAGGCATTCAAACATCTAAGCTTGAAAATAGGATGTCCTGTGAGATTTTTCAAATGCATCTAGGCTTATAACTTTTTGAAAGTTACTTAGAAAACTCCATTTTTGCCTATTCCTATTTTCATGCATGACCTTGAAGACATCATTCTGTGTGTCTTACGTTCCAACTCTTTAAAGTGGATACAACAATATAATAGTCCCCTCTCAACTGATAACATCAAAATTCATTGTGAAGTCACCAGGGGCTACTTCATTCATGACTTCATCAGGTATATCTGCTGGTATGGAACAAATGAGTATGAGCACCATGCACAGAACAATAATTTTGCCATGTAATTGCAAAAATACTAATGGAAAAGCAATAAAATTGAAGAGATGTGTTCATAGTACATCATTGCATCCTTGTCATGTATGAATAGCACATTTCTATGCATTCCTTCCTGAGGATGTTGCAGGAAGTCAAATGTATTTTACGTTTACATGTTTCAAACTATTAACTTTGTTCTCATTTAAGAAGAGACAGTTGCATGTAAAGAACAAATTTCACTTAGTTTGTGCTTCAATTTTACTGCAGAAATGGCATGGTTGATGCAGCCCAATGACAAGCTTATGGGGTTTTTTTCACTTAAAGAGCAATAGCTCTTGCTTTTTGTTATAAATTGCCAGAAATTTTCAGTCATAAATATACTGGTTTTAGGGGAGCAATGTACAACAATTAAATATATTTTCATAGAATTGCAGTAAACATCAGAGGAAAACCTATAATAAAACCCAGTAGTTCTCACTTGTGCAGAAATAAGTGCATCTGTGATCACAGGTGTATACTAACTTAGAAGTATAGTAAAGATGTTCAGTTACTTGTCATCTTTGTCTACATGGGTGACAGAGAAGTGGCACTGCAATGTTATATTTGAAGCCAAGGTGGCATAAAGATTTCTTTACATCCTGTTATCTCAAGGTATCATTTTAGATTGACTAGTTTTGAACCAGCTGCAAAAGAGATAACCAGATGGCTTACAGAAACATAAAATGGTCATCATATGCTTTTTTCATCCCCCTTATATGTTCTGTAACTCACACCTACCTATCATTTCCTACAAATAACTTATCCCTGCAGCTGTTTCGTAAAAATATAAAGAAATGAATGTGAATGACCATCATGAAAGCAATAATGGCAGACTTTTCTGAGGGATTCATTTGCACAATCTGTCTCAAAAAAAAACCAAAAAGAAGTTTCATTCTTACATGACCCAATGGGAATGAACTGCATGAACAAAGTCTAGTTCCTGTGAAAGTTTTGTGAGAAAGCTTGCCACCCCCAGGCCACATAGCCACCAATGCGGTTGGACATGGCTGCTGCAGGAGACCATGCACCCTAATATCAGCAGGTCACATTTAAGAGTATGACCAGAAATACATGAAAAACTCACTCAGAAATATCTGCTTATTTTTTTTTCTTCAGAAGCCTGCTTATTTCTCTGATTCCTACTTCTCCTTTATTTCCAGTAGCATAGTATATGCCTTTTAAAAAATCAGAGTAGAAAGAAGAGATCCTGGGCAGAAAGGAGTGGGTTCAGTAGTGACGCTGCAGTATGTGCATATGACTATAGACTCATATTCACTTTTTTTCTGAGCGTGTGCTTCCAGATTACGTAATCATCCCACCATAAGGCTGATTCTTAAATGTTTTTGTCCTGACTATTGTAATAGTGCTCATATGGCAAGTCTTTCAGAAAACAGCCCGATTCTCATTGCATAGCAAAAGCTTTTATCTTATATCCATTATTATATAAATAAACTCAAGACAAAATACATGATAAGTTAAAAAGTCTCCATTTTCATCCTAAATCTACTAGTTTGTAGAATTAAATATTGTTCAATTACATGAACAATATTTCTATTGTTCTGTAATAGAACAATAGACTAACTGGAAAATCACAACATATAACAGATATGTTGATACAGTTGTCTGAGTCCTGTCAAACCAGTCTGCGCTTCAGATATTTGCATCTTATTCAGAGAAATAGGAAAGATGCCTAACCTTATTAGGCTCTTTGTTTGAAAGCTTTATTTTCAAAGAAAATACTGTGGATAAATTAAGTTGTTTGTTAAACAGAGAAATTGGAAGCTTACTTTGCCCTGTCATTGTAAAACCCTGGTTTTCCTTCAAAAAGAACAAAAACACTTTTGTTTTATTATTATTAAAATTATGAATGTAACTATTCTTAACTAAATGATTGAAATAGAATTTGCATGCAATCATATCAATTTCTGTGCTGCAAAGTATGCAATTTTGTGTTGAACTGAAAGTTCATTTCAAGAAATAATTCTTAATTGAACTAGTCCACTAGAAAGAACAATTGACAGGTATTTCATCTCATTTAACTTTAGAGAAAATAAAGTATTGGATTTCTTATATTAGTAAAAGGTTAAAGTTAATTCAATATTTGATAGATAAAGACCTGGTACCAACAATCCATATTATTCTTTTAAGAAACTCATTGGATGAAATGGATGCAAATGTTAGGTAAACTAATAATATTGAGAGAGAGAGTATTCCAACAACTTCTTTACTGAGATTCTGCATTTATTTATTTTCTTGATCTAAATCAAGAATAATCCCAGTAAAGGGAATTAAAATATTATTCTTGCCAGGGACATAAGGAAGAACAAGAATCTTCCCATTTTCCTTATACTATGCAAGAAGCGGGCACTAGTTTTGGGGACATTCTCCATTATCGTCACACAGCTGCTATGAAAGTACTGCTGGAGGGGTCATGTTGCCAGTCTCAGAGCCAGATTCAACATGATTTTTCTAACACCTTGAAGTAATACTGGACTAAGAAGCAGAAAATGGCACAAGACTAGGAGGAAAAAGAGGGTTAATGTGACTGAGCTGACCAAAATTGATAGAGAGCTTCTGGTGGATGATTAGGGTGACACTTCAAGTATTTCTTACTCCACAAAAGGTAGTTGTCCCCTGGCTTGCCTTAAAGTCTTCTTTAAGCCCCTCACAGAGATCAAATAAAGTTTGTCTCTCACATCTGTACGTACAAAAACCTGCTGCTGTTACATCTAAAAGCCAGAGAGTGTTAATCTTTCCAAATCCTGTTAGAAAGATAAACTCCTAAATCTCCACTTTCTCTAGTGTCAAGCAATAGCATTTGCTATTGTCTTTGTGCTGTTATTTTCAAACCTTGACTTAAATAAGCTGAACCTACCTAATACACACTTTGCTATACGCTATATGTCCATTTCATGCATCATTTCCTCAAGGAAAATTAGTAAATACTACTATATATGACTACCTCTTACTTAATTCATTTTAATTTGGTGTGGAAATCCATCTATGCTTTCCTCTGCATGGAGCATATTCCCTATCAAGATCTGAAACTGACACCTCAGTGTATACTAATTCTTATATATACTTCTACAAGTATATGTAGATAGTAAATATAGGTATATAATTATATAATTATATTAGTGTTTATAAGGAATATATATTTATATACTTACGTACTATATGTAAGTATATACTCACAAGTATAAATGACTATATCATTATATATCTATGTACTTGTATCTATACTTAAATATTTCTTATACAGAACAATTTCCCATTTCATACATATTACTGGTACACTCTTTGGAGATTTTTAGCTTAGAATGGACATGTACACTGAACTACAGACCAACACTGGGAATATTAAAACATGGGAAGTAACAGGGTAAACACCCAGTTATTAAAGCATCAATAACTGAGCTACTGATCTGTTGTGTTGTTCTAAACTATCCTGTGCTGAAAATATAGTCAATAGTGCAGAGATACACCGGATTTTTCTAACTTTCTGCACAATACTGAGAGTGCAAGTGCACACCATCACAGCTTGTACAGTACCAGCTCATTTGAAATCCTTGCTTAGTTCACACTAGAACAACTGGACTGAACCCAAGTGTAGGTATGTATTTCTGGGAGCAAGGGCTTTTTTCCTCTCTTGTTATGTTTCAAGGAGCAGCCAGACTGGTTCACAGATGGGATTTCTGGATACAGTGACACAGAAACATATTGATCGAGTTCACACTGAACTATCACTGTCTGACCTTGGTGCTGCTGCTGCAGAGAGTGGATTTCCTACCCACTCTAAAGTCTCTGCTAAGAAATCTAATCAGCATTTCCTACGATGTGAGAAAAAGACAGAGAAATCTATGAGGAAAAACAATCTGCAGAAAAAATTATATCAATAAAAAACTGTAGCAAGGTTTGTGAGGAGAAACTGTATTGTAAACTTTTATATCCTTATAGTGCTACAATACTATTACTACTTTAAACTATACCATTTTTCAAACTGCTATGAGGAAGGAAAGGTATGAGAACTGCAGGATAAGATTTTCTTTTTCCTTGTGGCAGAACCAGCGTTGCTGTGGTCACACAGTACTGTCACTTGGAGGAATGGTAGAAGTATTCCAATAAAAAAGTTTTATGGGTTATTTCAGTACAGGTGTTCACTATTGATATAACTGTCAACCAGCGGTAATTTTCTTCCTACCTTTCCTCAACAAAAGGAGGTTATTTTTAAAGGCATGTGATTGATTTGTAAGCAATATAAACATTTTGCTTGCAAATAAATATTGAATACTTTTGAAAAGTAAAAGATACATTATTCTAATATAATAATATTGTCAGATAGACTAATTTGCCACAATTTCATAGATTCCTAATTGTTTAGAAAATTACAAGTGATGCTTTTGTTTAAGTAGCATTTCCATGCTTTAAATGACTTGGTTTGAAATAGATAGTTCTGCTTTAGCTTAAATGTATTTTGAAGTCCTAATTGAATTTACCAGCCAGAAACTGTCAAACAACAATTTAAAACTTGACCAGGAGTAAATCCTCCAGACTATGGTTTGAGAACTTCAGTCCTGTGGGTCTGACAGTGTTTATAATTTATCAAAAGCCATTTTTAAGCTTTAGGGCAGTTTGCAAACTGTGAGCTCAGTCTTCTTTAGAACTCCCAGATCCTGTGTTGCTACTTATTAATCGCCATTAACAGTGCTTTGCCAGAATCTAAATTTAATTGTATAGCAGTACCATGATATCTGAATGATCATGAGCTTTGCATTGTGCTGTTTACAAGGAAAGGTAATTATACACCAAGATATCATTCATTAGTAAAACCTTTTTTTTTTTTTTTATTTTTTAATTCTCTCTGTACTAAACAATAAGATTTTGAAGACAAAGACACAAGAAAATTTTATTAACTTTCCTAATTTGCAGCTACTCCTAACTGCTACTGACAGAAATAATGTTTCATTTGAAATAAATTTAAAGGAGAGGGAAAAAAACCCACCACAGCATTTCAGACTAAATGTAAAGTTACAACCTCAATTATGAGCGTTGAGTTCCAAGATGAGATTTAAAACCTACTTTTCAAGGTGATTGAAACACTAGTCTTGTAGTGCAAAAAAGAAAAAGTCATGATTTTCAGCAATATGTTTGGATTAAGAAACAGACTTCAAAATAAAATACACAAATATTGTGAGAATTTGAAGTTGAACTGCTTAGAAAATAGATTAATTTCGGCATTATAGGCAGACTTGAAGTTTTGGCCATTCTTACAGATGTAAAATTCAGTATTTTCAGAAAAGACTACTGATTTTTGAATTTCCCATTGGAGTTTTCATTGCAGTCATGATGTATAAACGAGCGTAGTCATTGCTTCCTGAAAAACATCTCTTTATGTCTAACACAAACTGATGCTATCATTAGTAACTTCTGAGCATTTTAGTTAAGAAACACTGCAACCTGTTAAGAACCAGAGTTTTGTAAGCAATGCAGTTCTGCTTAGATTGACCATTGTTCATTGCTGATGTGCAGGCATGATTAAAAAGAATGACATGGCTTTGTAAAATCCAAACAACTAAGAGAATCATTATTTAAAATCTCCAGAAATATAATTGTTTCAGGTATTTAAAACTAAACCCCTCTGTATCTAACAGTTAATGAAAAATGAGACTATGACCCAGCGTTCTCTTAGATGTTAAGAACCATAATAAAATTGAAGTCGTATGTGTGTACCATACACATAAAATAGCTTCCAGAGTTTTGTGAGCTCCCACATTATAATGCTATACCAGTGGTCTATGGATAGCAACACAAATTCTCACTGAAGACAATTCAGTCCTCTAATTGTTCACAAAAATAAAAGTAATGAAGAAAACATAAACTATAATAAAGTGCAAGGTGTATTTATTGGAGCTTATATGCCCATCTAAGATTTAGCTATCATTGGCTACAATGGGCTGCATAGGAACTAAATTTAGAACTTAAGCCACTCTTTCTTGAAAAATTCTACACTAAAGTACATCCTGGAAGATGCCAGTTTCCAATGGATACACTATTTTTTGTTTAATCTTTTTAATGAGGTAATAAAAAATGAAATTTGTTTAAATATGTAAACTTGAGCTCATTGAGCTGAAGAAGGTGTATGCTTATAATTTGGAGATATTGCTAATGGTGTACAGAATGAGATAATGCTGTAAGAATTTCTACTGCTTCCTAGTAGAAAAAGAAATAAAATTCTTAGTACAAGATTTCAAAATCGTAAACTAATGGAATAATAATGAGGAGTTCTGCTGCATAGAAATACATCATTAGTCGAAGTTTTTTTAGTCATTGGATCATTATAAGCAACAATATAGAAAAAAAGATGGGAAAACTGATGCTAAGATTTGTCAGACAAGGAATCTGCAGTAGAGAAAGACAATCTATAATTACACAAAACACAGAGAACATACCTATTATATATTCTGTGTTGTTCTGATTATCTATGTTCAAACCCAGGTTCACTTGCACCAAGCGTAGTAATTGGCTGCTAGAAGGATCAGGGAAGAAGTATCTGTTTTAAGAGAAAATTAAAAATCTTATCTGGTTCAGCACAAAAATCACAGAGAAAGATATTGAGTCTCTTTAACTGTGGGAGTAATAAGAAAATTGGGGGCAGGAACTGAGTAATTATTTAAATTTGACAGGATGCATTTTAGGAGCCTAGTGGAAATGATTGGAAATACCCACTGTCTGGATTCATTCAGATATTCCACATGTGAAGAGTACAATGTTTAATATCAGGTTTATTTATCTGAAGTTGTCTGATATTACATGGGATTTTGATTGAGGAGAATGATACACTAATTACTTAAATCACAACATTAGTCCAAATCACACTTAGCAGGGCATAGGAGTGCCTTTATTGGTAACACAGGTTTCAACAGGAAAAAAGAAAAAAAAATTTCTAACCTATGAGTGAGTGGAGTCTGAATTGTTGAATGAAATAATAAAAGGAAATAGCTTAAGTTACTTCAAGATGCAGTTTGCCTATTTTAGGGAAGGAATTTTATAACAGGACAGGAGTAATCTCAAATGTGGAATATTGAAACTGGGAAAAGAGTAGGAGGACAATTTAATCTCAAAGGGGTAGCAGAAAAATTCACTACTGTTTCTTGATTGTTTATTTGCACTATAATTTTAATGCAACAACTCTGTGCTTTAAGATTCTAGCTGATCAACTGCAGAAGACAAGGGCTCCCCCACCAGTGCACACACTAGGAATTTGTTTTCTTTGTTGGTATTTTTTGCTTATCTGTGTGATTTGCACCAGTTCTGGAATCTGTAACTCTCAGACCTGGACTTTGCTACTTGTGTGTATGAGTTCTGCTGTCTTCAGTGAAGTCAGTGCATGTGAATTAACTATTCCACAGGCAGTTGGGACTACAGGTCTAGCAGCCTGCAGTTAGTGGCCCTATGAAACCCTGCCTAAAAATCTTTTGGAATATTAGAAAAATGTCCCTGCAGAAGTGAATGTTTTTTATTTATTGAAACATTAAGTTTTATGCAGAAAAAATAGTAAGCCTATTTATATTCTCTCCTGTCAATGTACTGGAAAGAATTTTAGCAGCCTTTTATTTCTTTACCTTAGTAATAGGATTTGCACTCAAGACTACGGCTCATGAAGATGATAAAAGCAACTGAAAAATATAATTGTGTGTGTCTAAATGGGAGGAAAAGAGGGAATTTTCTCACTACATATTTGCATGTGGCTGATGACAGAGAATCACAGGAGAAGGGGGACAGGAGAGAATGCAAGTCAGCTTGCTATGCTGTTTTTCAGATTCTGATTCCACCTAGTCATTCTTTCTGATCTATATTCATGAGGTTTTCAGAGACCTAGCAGTTACATGTCAGAATGATGTGTCTCAACCTTGTTTCAGGATAAAGCACCAATCTGCTTGTAAGCACTGTAGCCTGAATTGACAGAGTTCCAGCAATTCTGCAGTCCTTGGGATTCCTGTTGCAGAAGGTAATTCTGAGCTCAGAGCGCAGTGATGGACAAGATATGCTATCAAAGTTGCTTCTCAGATTGCCAGCAAGAGCTGTCCCAGGAGTATCTGTTGAAGGTTTTGCTAATCTATGTTTTTCTGAATGTTAACAGCACTTTTACAGCTGGTTTTATTTTTTTTCTTTGCTGCCTGTTATATAACCTCTTGCTATTTATTATATTTGCTTTTCTGAAGGCAATAATAAAAGACAGGGCAGGTGTATTCTTCTCAGTGTGAACCTAAAAATACCTTTTCTTTGTATAACATAAAGATTGCTTTCTCATAGTCAGGACTTACTTAAGCATTTTGGTGCTTGTGTGTCAGGGCAGGGAAGTAGACAAGAGCTAGCTGAATATTTCCTCCTAAGGTACTGGGATTGCACATCATTAACTCTAGACATACTCCATCACTCTGTGCAGTGAAATTCACTGAGACTAAAGCTAAATGCAAGAATTCAAGACCTTGAATTTTTATTAGCCATGTCATTTTAAGAATGTCCCATTTTTCTAAAGTACACCGAATACTGATTCAAAAAGAAATAAAATTATTCTAAAGAGTAAGAGAACATTATACAGAAAATATCTGGATATGCAGCACAGTTCTTAGTATTAGTCTTAGTGTTTATAGCACGCCATCTCAAAAGAAGGAAATTGAGGGATGGTTTTACAGGAAGGACTTCTAAAAACTAGAAGATATTCATTGAATACATTCAAAAGTTACTGTAGAACTGAAGCAACACAATTCCCAAACAAATTTAGTCTAATAGAGCACAAAGTTACTGATGTTGTATAAAATAACTGCACAGAATATATATGCTTTTAACCAAAGGATGTCATAATAAGATGACAATACATAAAGAAAACATGACAACAAAATCCTGCTTCAGGAAAATGAATGCAAATGAGAGTTGTCAACTTAATTTATTATAAACAAAACTTAATTTTATTTTAAACTAATTCTATAATAAATTTATTTTTATTTTCTGATAATAACATGTTTTTAGAGATATATTGTTTTTTCAATGCCAATGACAACACTGAGATTCAATATAGAGCTATGTGACATATCATATGCACCTTAAGCTAATTTGTTGACAAATATTTAACTCTAAAATATTTACTACTGTATGGTAAATTTAAACTAAAATATAATACTCAAATGCAAAGTTTTTCTTTTTTAGGTGGGAGATTTGTTTTCGGTTCTCATATAAACTAACTCGCCTCAGGTTTCTATTGTGACTTCTCTGGGAGTCTCAAAACCAGATTGTGTTTCACCCTTATTTAATTGGGATGGTCAGAAGAAAGTTTTCTATATATGCCCATACAGCACTACTGGGATCACCTGCATATATTGCTTTTTCACTCTTGCCTCAGGACATTCAGTAGTTAGAAGTGGAAAACTATGAGGATGTGGCTTAAAGCACTACAGACATTTTGTAGAAAACTCAAATGCTTTCACAAACACCTTTTGAGTGTTGAAACCCTGGGGTATCTTCATGCAAAGTGTTAACTGACAAAATTGACACTCTTCAGGTAGTTAGGTTCTGTTAATTGAAGTCACCATTAATTGCAACAGGGAAATGATTTAACAGTTCAACAGGGATTCAATAATTTGAAGACATCTTTCAGAGGTGACACTGTCAGGCAATTTACAATCAGGTCTGAATAACTTCATTTTACTTCTTCTCTAGTTATGTCATCTGCTGGAAACTCTGCTGGACTATTTTAACATTGGAACTCTAATGATGATTCCTATGACAACCTTTCTCACATAAACATTTACATGAGAAAGCTTAATGTCAAGTAAAACAAACCAAAACAAACAACCAGAAAATCTGACTATAAATGTTAAAGCTTTCTAGAATATGGAGTTTCAGGAGAAAAAGTTTAGAAGGTAAGAACTGCCTTCACTCTAATGGATCAGAGAACGAACTGAGAACAAGGAAGTGCAACAAAGCTTATGGAAATATACATGCGTATAGATATATATGTATGCTTATTTATATGCATATATATTGTTGACCCTGGTCAGCAGCTAAGCACTCTCCCAGCTATATGGTCTCTCCCTACCCCAGGAGGGATGGGGAAGAGAATCAGAAAAATAAAAGTGGGAAAACTTGTGAGTTGAGGTGGAAACACTTTAATACATAAAGAAAAACTGTGCATGGAAGCAAAAGCAAAATAAGGAATTTATTCACTCTTTCCCATCAGGAGGCAGCAGCAAATGTTCCTACTTCTTCCCACGTTCCCTGAGCTTTTATTACTATGTGCAACACTATATGGTTTTCAAAAACCCTTTGGTCAATTCTGGTCATGTATTTCCCCCCAACTATTTGTGCAACCACAGCTTATTCACTGCTGGGGGCAGAGTGGGAAAAAGAGAACTCCTTTATGTTGTGCAAACTCTGCTCAGAAGTAGTCAAAACACTGGTGTGTTATCAATACTGTTTTGGCTGCAAATTCAAAACACAGCATCATACAGGCTATGAAGAGAATTAACTCCGTTCCAGATGGACCCATCACCATATATATAGATGCATAATGATACAGATATAGAAGTAGATACAGACACAACAAATTTGTGCCAGGGTTTTCTGGCATTCTACAGCTAACCACTCTGACTATAAATATTAATTTTCAAATATCTATCATTCTGAAAACAAACTTACATTCCAGTTAACATGAGTGCTTTTTCATTGTTTTTTTTTCTAGTGTGGGGAATGAGGTTTCCTGATGCTTTTGCTGCTACTAGACTGTGCCAGCTTGTGTTGGGCCAAGTTTTCTGGTTTCATTACAGAAGTTGTGTAGGGTGCAATGAGTTAAGTGGTCAATACTAATTATTGCACTTTAAAGTGCTCTTGAACTTCAAAGCATATACTATTATTTGACAAATGAGGATAAGAGCCAGTTTAAAATGAAATAAATAATTAAATAAAATCAATAAACCATGAATTGTTGTGATAGTGTAAAGTGAGTCTCCCTACCAGTCAAGGCCTTGCAAATCCTATTCCATATACATTACTCTGGAAGCAGTCAAATTTCTGTAGACATTTGAAGTTCGTCAGATTCAAGGGAGCAGATTTGGAGGGATGACAATAGGTCCTGTTGGCAGGCCAAGGAGCATTGGGCAATGGCAGGAGATCAAGCCAGGACTAAGACCAAGACAGGAAATCCAAATGACAAGCATGATGCACTGCTGTATCATTGCTGGGGCAGGCACTGAAGGCCCCAGGCTGGAGTGGAATGATGTCCTAGACAGTGGTTGATGGGTAGACGACCCCAGGACTGCCTAGGCAGGAAGAAAAAGTGCTGATAGTGCCCTCAAGGCTTTGACATAAAAATTCCAAGTCAACATTTTAGAATATTTTTGAAAGTGTAACCTGATTTCTAATCAAGGGAAAAAAAACCCAACATTTTAAACTATTGCATAAATGAAATCAACAATACTTTTTCCAAGTAACTATTGGATAATATTTCTTTGTTGCTTGTCAAAAAAATACAGTAATAATTCCTGCAGTTGTTAAATGTTTTTCTGTATATGTTAAACCCCTTAGTTGATATAAACCCCTTAATATACAAATATATTTTAGAAATGTAATTATCTGACAACTTCCAATGTATATTACCTTGTCATCTTAAATAGTTTTTCCTTCAGCATTGTGCTTTAGAACGAACTCTGAAAAATCAATAATTATTCTCTTCAACAATTTAATCCATTGAATCAAGACTTAAATTTTTTTATACAATATATTGATTTAAATATAAGGAAAAATGTTAGCAAGACAGCTATTATCTCAGGAAATATTGATCATTTTCCATCTCTAACATGTCTTATGACAGCTTTTACATATTTAGCTATTTTGAAGGGAGCAGGGGAATAAGATGTGGTTGTGCATTCTGAAAGACTCACAAGGGATATGAAAGATAAGATCATCAGATGTACAGCAAGAAGTTTTCCCTAGGACACAATAAACCTCTATTTCTTTTAACTCTTTCCAGGTGTGACTGATGCAAATTAGAATAGAAGCTTTAACCATGGAGATGAAAAATCATGAATGATATGTGGGAATTTTATGAAAAGCTCTGTTGCAGTGCTAAAGTATTGATTTTCTTCAAAGCTTCCTGAAACATTGGTATAAATCTGTGAATGTTCTGGAGGATTTAGCATAAGCTGAAGATAAATAATTAGCAATATGTTTAGATTTAAGCATAACAAAATCAAATTTTTATTGCTAGCATTTTCAGAAACTAATGCAGTCTGACCAAAGCTGGCTGAACATATGTATGTATTATAACTTCCTATTCTGTGCTAGGAAAAAAGAAAAACGAAACAAAAACCATGAAAGACATTCACTAACAATAAAATAGCTTTTGTGCTACTACTGAACAGTAATATCTGAGGCGTTTCAATACTTCCTTGGATCTGAACCTATGCACCTAACTCCAGCCTCAGGAAGACTTAATTAAATTATTACTTTTTTTTTAAAGTAAACAAAGAAACCATGGAGATGAAGATGAAAACAGTACGAAACATGCTCTGCACACATATCTCTATCCGTGAAAGTAAATGTAGTAAAATTGAATATCTAATTCCTTAAACCCATGTAAATTGGTTTCTAAATTTACTTTTGTGTACATGACAGTATGCAAATGAGATAAAAAACCTAAGTACAACATTAATGCCAGAGCAGCAGTTTAACATGATGTGGCTCAAAGTAAGGGCTTTTATATTCTGCATTTCCACAAGAGATGACAATTATTATGTAAGTAATTACTTAAGGCATTAGTTTACAGTTCTGTCATGCTTTCCAATACCTTTTTGCAAGGTAAAACATCTGAGATTGAGTTAATCTTTCCCCATCAGAAGATTCTTTTGTTTGTTTGTTTAGATAGGGGAATTGTTATCATAGACTTAGCCCAAACAGAAAACTATGAAGAAGCTGTCTGCAATCAAATTTATTTTTTTTTTTAATACTCTTTTCCTGGTAGGGTAGAGTTAGTACAGATTTTGTATACTTCCATGTATTTAAATTTATCTCTGTATGGCAAAGTTTTGACATACTCTCCATAGCATTATAGGGTAAAACCTAGCACTTCTTTTCTGTAAACAAGTAGAGATCTCAGTGACCTTTTTTTGGTTTATTTCTTTGTTTAGTTGGTAGTGAATTTAACCTTCATGCAGCAATACTGCTGTTTTCAATCTATTTAATAAAGTCTGATGGGAGAAGGAGACACTTGGTAATTCACAAAACTGCCTGAAGACTTACTAAGATGTTGAATTATGCAGAATTATGGATCAAGCCGTGAGAACTGAGATGGGGAAGGTGTCAGCCTTCCTGACAGGCTGTAGAAATAAACTGAACAATGTAGCTTAGCTGCTTGATAAATACACAAGTATTTGTTTCGTTTAGGTTGGGATAGATTTTTGTTTGGAGGAAACTTAACAGGGCTTTGAAGTGTTAAAGCTACTGTGATGCCTCAACATTTCACAAAGCCCCCATGCTGTCTTAGTCCACGCCAGACAGCTTGTGAATGATGGTCACAGGAGGCTTTTTCCAAATTACCTGGGTTTCCATTCAAAATGATAATCTAACTACAGGAGCTTTCATACAGGATATTAAATGCATGAAGGTGTGGGGTTTTTGTTTGTTTGCCTTGGGCTTTTGTTTTTTCTTTTTTGTTCTCTTAGTGTTATTTACTACTACTAAAGAACACATCGCTTTTGGGGATGCCCTCATCTTCTCAAACAGTAATCAGCACCTGCTAGTGATTATGTAAACATTTAAATTAACAATTCTTTTTACTAATTCTTCCTGTGAGGAGAACACTTTCCCATCTAGGAGGTATTATTTCTTTTTATGGCTGGTTTGTTGTTATTTTTTTTTAAAGTCAATCTGCAAGTACATGAACATATATATGTATTTTGTATAACCCTAGATGGCTATAATCTTTCAAACCCTAATTCTCCTTACAAAATAGCTAACTAATCAATGGCTGTGAACTACAATAGTGCCACTAAATAGTTGCACTAAAACTTAATAAACTTTATTTTTAAAGGTGTGCATTTTATTGTTTCAGATTTCAGTACATTTCTTTAAGACAGAGTATGTGTTTTGTTTCCTTGCAACCTGTTGAGAAACATTGTAGAAAACCTTTTTTTGTGTGCAAGTATCGCAGTTGCTGGCAGCCAGTTGCAATAAAATTAGTATTCTAGTTGAAATCTGGCAACTGGGAGTCCCTTGACAGCATTTTCCAGCTACAGACTTCATAGCTTGTCCTCCCATGCATTGTGAGAGAAGAAACATCACTCTCACTTTCAAATAGCTGCTGTGTTAAAAGCCAAAATTATTTCACCCAGCACTGAAATCTAGCAGAGTCCATCATTCTTATTGAGATGACTCTTGCTGAACTTCCATTAAAGTACCTGGGGTTGCACAGACTGGAGGATCTGGAATGGAATGTTACCTGGATGTATGAAGATTACTGTGCTTAAATCAGTGTTATGGCTAGTACTAGATATGTATAACTAATTAAAACCAAAGGAAAAAAAAAAATGTAGGGATTATAAAGCACTTGAAAAGCCTTCTGAATACCTTTAAATTTAGAATTTGATCACTAAGTCCATGAAGCAAAGTTTTATGCACTTGCTGTTAAAAAGCTCTATGCAGGTCTAATTAATTCCTCATTGTGAATTATTATTTGGTGGAAAAATAAAACATATAATGATCTCACTAAGGTAAGTGACAGTGTGATTTTACTACCCAATCACTTATTCTCACTTCAGGTGTGAGTAGGATCTTGTGAAGGCTAAGGTTCTGAATTTTTATCCCTTTTGATATTTCAAAATGACATACATATGTCATTAATCCCACCCCAAGAATATATATAAATGCATACATATATGTATATATATATATTTTTTTTTACTTTGGCAAAATGACAAGAATACATTGGGAAAGGGTGAATTGGAGCTTTCCACCCATCTGTTTGCATTCTGGTGAGTAATCTGCTCTCATTTCATTCATGACAATGGCTCATCTTCTAGTATTCCAGAAATACACTTAATTACTTTACCTACACTTATGAATGGTAGCTGACTAATTAAACATATTAATCTGACACATGTCTTCAAATACATACTGGTTTTGGAAACTAGCTCATTTGGAGACTATGCAAGGTCAGCTCCAATGCAATATATGGCTAAAGCCAATTAACATAATGTAAATATGCCAAAATAGCAAGTAGTAAGCTACCATTTTGAGCATCTGCTGAGTGGTTTTGAATGAAAGATGATGAAAATACAAGATGAAAACAGGCATAAGAAAAAAAAAATATTTTTAAGAGTGAAAAGCCCAATCTGTTTTGTGTACTCTGGTCTGTCCATCAGACACATGCTCCATATAGATGTAGACTCCTAGAGAAAAATAGAGTGCACTTGTTGCACTCCTGAAGTGCAGAAGTCTGACACAAGGGTAAATACTTTCTGCCTTGACCCACTTTGGTCTTGAAAAAGATAGCAGGAGAAACTCAATTGTTTACTATGCAAAAACACAAGCCTTGTATGTTTCCTGAGTTACTGAGGCTCAGTATGCATAAGATGTATTATCATTAACCTAAGTATAGAACTCCTATGCTCAGGAGATTTCAGTATTTTCTTAAGTACTTATGAGGGATAAAGCCCGCGGTATAGTTATTTAATGCTGAAGAAAATATATAAACCTAGGCTTCTTAAACAATACTTTTAATGATGTTAAATATTTTTCCTGTTCTAAGTTTGTCTTGAGAAACTGTCAAACCTCCTATAACTTCTAAGCAAACCTCTGAAGTATAACAGTAAAAGAATTCATGGAAGAGCTGACAGTTTGAAATAAAAATAATGCAATGCAGATTTAAAATTTGGCTTTGTAGTTCTGATCAGTATTGTTAAAATTGTACAAAGTGTTGGGTTTTTTTTCCCCCACTTCATTTTGTAAAATATCTAAAAGATTAAAGAGGTTGTAAAATCAGCTTTCAAATTGAGTAGTCAAAGGAACACATAACAGAAAAAGTTCTAATGACTTAAACTTGGCAATCTTATGAAATCCAGTAAAGACAATAAATCAGATGTTGTTAAATGTAATGTTATAATGCTAAATACCTTATTCCAATGGGAAACTACTCGGATAACTCTGAAACTATGACTACTAAAGAAGCTAGTCATATCCTTGGCACTATCTGAATTCTTTTGATGGTAGTAAACTGTATATGTAAAGCACATGTGAACAAAACCAGGGTGCCAGCAGAAGGTACATTAAACTTCCTTAACCCTGAATCTCACACTCATGGCAGCTGGCATGGCTAGTGATGGCCAATCAGCCAGGGCTATTTTGGCACTCAGGATAGAATTAATGATGAGAAAATATTATATTCAATTATGAATTGTGTCTTACAAAACCAATTATTGAAAATTTAGTCAATTGCAACTGGGGTTGATTCCTTACTAAGGGGATCACTTAGGAGCTTTTTTATTAGGCCTAGAGATAGTTAGCTTAATAAGCTTAGACTTTTTAAAATAATTTTTCTGCTTGTTAGAAATCCACACAGGAATCGGCAATCTCTCAGGGTCTTCAAGTATGTCTGTTTTAAGAATAAATTGTACCAAGGAAGAAGCATTTTTTCTGTCTACCATAGCGTAGCACACCCCCTCCCATCCTGTGTGTGTATACACACAAACATATGTATCTATACAGTGTGTATACATATTTCTCTCTATATCTACTCTCTCTATATAATATATATACATTGCATATATACAGTAACCTGAATGTCAGTAAGGCAAGCAGAAAGAAAGAGGCAAGGTAGATGAGCCTAGGGCATTTTAAAAGTTGCTATTATTAAAAACCAAATATATATATATGCATACACGTGTATAGGTCTGTTGAGCTTGTGTTGCTGAAAGAGCACGTACTGGAAAAAAAATAAAAGGAACACAAATGGTAACTCAAGGAACTATTTTTTAGGAAGTTATTCAAGAAAAAGTAATACATAATTAACAACAAATGCAAACATCTACTTTGTTATCCGGTATATAAGAGGAAAGGAAGCATCAGCATATTCAAATAAAATGTTTCTGCTTGATATCAGCCTAAAAGAAGAACATTTCAAAATATTTCACAGTAAATAATTTAAAATATTGGGGCTGATATTAGGCCTCATACAGGTATGGGTGCACTCCAAATAAAAGTGTTAAAAGAAAAAATCTTGTTTCGGGGTCTGTTACAGAAAGCTGGTATGTACTATTTCAGTTTCCACTCAGGCTCACAATAAGCTACCCAGTTTCCTGGCTTTTCTCAATATCTCCATAATCTTTTACCCATAAAGGCCTCAGTTAAAACTAATTTCTGAATGTCTGTAAGAATTACCTTAAGCTAAAAATATTTCTTATACACAAACAAGGATGTGATTAATTCCATCTGTCTCCCATCTCCGTATTTTAAGTCTGTTCAAGTAATACTTATTTTTTAAAAGCAAATATTTCTTATTGCACCGCATGTTGTTCCATCGCTTTGGTGCCAGTGGTAGGTGGCCAGCTCTTTACAAAGCACTGAATATATAATACAGTTGTGTTATTCACACAGTTGCTTTTAATGAGCTGCCTCTGAGGCAATAGTATCAGTGTGTCTGTGATGTATATGATGACATACTTGTTTCTTGACTAATAAGCTCTAATGTGAACCACATGGGCTGCGGAAATCTAATTTACAAGCTAAGCGGTCATTTTGACCATGAATTGAAGATGCTGCCACACAGAAACCAAAGATCTGAACTACATGGTAGTGACATGCCCTCTGCCTTGAACAGTGAAAAGCTCATGCTGCTGACAAAAAAAAGTGCTTCTGGGAAACTGTTACAAAAGAGAAATATAAGATTAACAGTGTATGTCTCTTTAGCACAGAAGAAATTTATCAGTGACTGTGACAAGGTAAACTCAAATTTTATAACTGCATGCTATCCAGGGTAAATGAATAAGTTAAGCAAAATAAAGAAAACAGCTATTTTAAAATGTGAAACATGCATCATGAAATACCAAATTGCTATCAGTGTAACTCCTATGTATATGCAATTTGTATTGGAGACTCTTGGATTGCATGAGCTTTTTCCAGCTTTATTAATAATATAAAAGTGAAGATACAGTTGGATATTTAAGATGCACTATTCTTTTCATTTATTTTTATTTTTTATTTTTTTTAACTTAAAGCTGTTGTTTCACCTAACAGTGCAGAACAACTACCTTTTCTTGGTGTTTTACAAGAGATTATTACTGACTATAAAGAAATGCGTACCAATTGCTTTTTCTTGCAGATTTCTTAACTTCTGAACAAATATTGGCAGTGTTTAATTAGAACAGTAATAATGCTTTTTTTTTTTTTTTTTTTGGACAGTGCATTCTAAGTTACTATGTTGCTTTTGCAGCTAGTTCTTTTGCTTAGCAAACAGAAAAATATTAGGTTGCCTGTCCGTGTGGAAATCCAAGCTGAAAGCAAAGAAGAAATGTTGGAGATTGTGTCACTTTCTGGATTTAAGAGTGTAAGGATTCCTAACTATTAAGTATGCTGTCTAACAGCCTGCATAGAATCTTTCT
>JANHGB010042530.1:0-13973 GCA_026283785.1 Coracopsis vasa
ACAAAATAATTCTAACCATCTCTCATCCATAATGCTTCCTTCATAAAACATCTCTGTCACTTGAAAAATCTGTGATTTTTTTTTTTATCCTTCCTCCCGCATCCCATATAGACATACCCTACATGTGAATTACATTTAAAGCTACAGAAAAACACCAAGTATATCACCCTGCAAAAGGCAGTTCTCTTGTTCACGGTAGGAGGCAGAGATGGTGCTAGCAATTGAGTTTCAGCTAACCTACCAAACTTCACCAGCCTTGTCAGGCTTACCTGGAAAAAGGAGAGAGACAGAAAAAATGTTTAGCCTCTTTGGAGTTGTTCAGTCCTTAATCTCTCTGCAGAACTTGACTAACAGAATGATAATTGCTAGCATTTTTGAGAGCTTTTTTATGTGTTTATTTATGGTTTGAGAGCAACTCATGGCACCTGGGTTTAAAAAACAAACAAAACCAATTCACCTGACAACTGTCAATACCTACCTACCTACCTGATTGTCCTGGGTTCAGCTGTAACAGTTATTTTTCTCCTTCCTAGTAGCTGGTGCAGTGCTGTGTTTCAGCTTTAGTTTGAGAACAATGCTGATAACACCAATGTTTTAGTTGTTGCTAAGTAATGCTTACTGTCATCAGGGACTTCTCAGTCTCTCATGCTCTGCCAATGAGGAGGGCACAAGAAGCTGGGAGGAAGCAGAGACAGGACACCTGACCCAAGCTAGCCAAAGGGGTATTCCATACCATAGCACATCATGCCCAGTATATAAAGTGGGGCAAGTCACCCAGAAGGCCCAGATCGCTGCTCGGGTCAGGCTGGGTATTGTGGATGGTGAGCAGTGGTATTGTGCAGCACTTGTGTTTCTTGGTTTTTTTTTCCTTCCCTTTTTAGTTTTATATTCTCTCCCCTTGTTATTTCCCTTACCATTACAATTATTATTAGTAGTAGATTTGTATTATAGTTTAGCTACTGGACTGTTCTTATTTCAACCTGTGGGGTTTACATTCTTTCTATTCTTCTCCCCATCCTGCTCAGACTGGGGGGAAAAAATGGGAAACGTGAGTGAGCAGCTGCATGGTTCTCAGTTACTGGCTGGGAATAAACCACAACACTGATTCAAATTAAAAGTGATCATTGAAAATTGCTGCACTAATACGAGTGTTTGCCTTAAAGAAACATAGCACTTGGATACATCAGTCCTATAAGCATTATGATAATTGTCAATCTGACTCACTAGTTGCAAACATTTAAGGAGAGACCCCAAGATGTGTCCCAAATAGAAACTTATTTTATTGTAACTTTTGAGATGCATAATGTACTGTCATACCATCATCTAGTTTCCTCTGATATTGATAACATAGAAATTAAAATACTAAGCAGATACTGACATTAAATTTGGTGGCCTAGGAGGTAAATATTTTGACAGATGTACTGCTAAAGCTACTTTTTATTGCTACAGAAAGAAAGGTAAAGCTTGTCAGTAATGAAAGAAAATGATATATTACCTATTTTGCTACATGCATGATGTCAAAAAAATAAAAAAAAAAAGATCAAGCATATCTGTAGCATGAAATAAGTTTGTGAAGGGCAATATATTTGTGTTTTAAATGGTAAATTAAAACTCTTGAGCTGATCAACCACATCTCTGGATTCTCACAGAATAAATGTTACTATTTGCCACAAAAGGAGAGGACTCTAATTTTAAAGAGAAAGCAATTATTACGTAGGATAATCAGGAAGCCACACGCAACCTCTGGATGTGTCACGTTAGTTTCAATGATCATTGTTTTTTGAGAAGATTAGCCTCCTGACCTTCACTGTTTTAGCCTTGAATGCCCAGCATACTGAAGTAAAATTTAGCTGCCTCATTGCTGGCTTCCTTTTGAGTCCTCAGCCCTGACCTGAAGGGATCTTTTCTGACTCTCCGTCTCCAGAGAGAAGAAATAATTCAGAACTCCTGCAAATGTAGGCCTAGCCTCTCTCCTGAGCAAACTGCCAAAGCCAGCTGAATTATGTGTGCTGGTATTGTGATGTGGGCTGCCCACAGCAAATTGATCTGATAGCGCTGAAGTCATTTCATTTCAGACCTCAGGTTGATGTGCAGTCTCAGAGGTGAGATAGATAAGCTACCTGGTTCTGAACTGAACAAGACATGTTTCTTCAAGATAAGATTGGCAATTGAAAAAACAGCTGCTATTTGGACAACCAAGCACAAGCATTCAGCATGATCTATCACCCAGAGTTTGGTTCACATGTATGTGGTACAGAAACAGAAGCACACTTTTGCTGCCAGAGTATCTGAGACAATATATGGATGAATTGTACATAACAAAATTTAGTGAAAAACTCAAGAAACAATTTACCAACCATCCAAGTAATGTGGGATGATAAGGTCATGAGAAGTGAAGAAGAATCCCAGAGCACAACTAGTTTCCTTCTGCCTTTAGATGAGAGGAGCAGTAATTCCGAACTGAGCAATTCTGAAACACAGAGCATATTACCAGTTTCAGTTTTCTTACACCTTTATACCTTCTGGACATTGGTGATGTCATGTATTCCCACACTGACTGCAGACCCTTCCCTGAGACTTCCCTAAACTAATTTTTGACTGAACTCAGACATTTGGGAAAGTATTTTAATTTTTCAGTATGAAAAATGTATTGCAGTCTGAGTGACTACTATTAAATAAATAAACAGTCAGAATTCATGTTCAGTGATTCTCATTATACTTGTGCAGTTAGTCTGCATAGGAGAATTTGTTCTGAGCAGAGCTGAAATTCTAACAAAGTCAGGAACATTGCAGCTCCTATCAAACTTACTTCCTGTTGATATACTTGCAAATGATATCAGACAGTCTGTTAGCCATAGTCCTGTAAGCTAAAAAGACTCTTTTGCTATAAAGCATGTTTTCTAATATTTTAGTCATTTGTCTAGCATTAACTTTTACCTTCTCCAGTTTTTGTATTTTCTTCTTAATTGACATCAAGTTCAAACATATATTCCAGAATTTAAATTTCATTTAAAACAATTTAGCACAGACAGAAATTTTCCACATCTTTTATGATCTATACATCATACATATATAGAAATTTATTGTAAATAAACTTACTGCCATAAACAAGGAACAGTTAACACTGATTTTATGCCACAATAATGTCTTCTCCATCATCTTGCTGATTAATATTTGCATTGCACCTGCTTAAGAAATTACTAGTATGCTGTGCTATACCAGCACCAATGCAATTGCATTGCCCTTTACCATGTGTAATGTGTATCAACAGAAGAAATGGTGACAGAGTACAGTATCTCCACAGGTACTTTTCCGTCACAAATTAAAATGGATTTCATTACTCTCCTCAGAATATGCTCCTATTTTTGAATTAAAATGCATCTTGGGTCACCTCCCCCATGGTTATCACATTCTCTCACAACAACTCTTGATGCCCCAGGAATAAAGAATTACAGGTATCTTTCATTTCCACCCAAAAGTAAAAAGATGATTGAAGGCATAAATATGTAAAAATAAGCCACATTTATTTGTTAGCAACAGTTGTATGCTTTGAAACATGAATTGCAAATATAGTTGGTGTTTCAAAGTCTTTAATGCAAGAGCTTCAAGTGCTGCAATTTTCCCTTCATGCATCTAGTGAATATCTTTCAAAGTGAAAAAGTAGTCAACTGAAATCACCAGTCAACATCTTCCTTACCAGATCTGTTACTGGGGGCATGATTATAAAGCCAGTTCTGAGCTGGCTACTAAGCCTCACTGTCAAATCAGTATCGTGACTATGAAAAGCCTGTTTAAGCTAGTAAAATATTCTTCTAAATGGTTCAGAATTGTGCAAGAACAAGGCATTACTAGTGTTGCTAGTGTGGTGTGGCTTGGAGTTCCTTTTGTTCAAAGCCCTTTAATGTATTTTGAAATTGAATCATCGTCAAAACAGTTGGAAACACATCATCACTTTCATATTTCACAGCTTACCTTACAATTTCTTATACTCTTTGCTGCGTACTCTTTGAATATAGTCTATTGTGATTTGAACATTCAAAGGATAGTCCTGAGCATGTGAAGAATGCTGCAAATGCAAGCATGTGGAGCCCTGGGCTTTGCACTGTGTGTAAGTGCGGCTGAGGTTCCTCTGCTCGAGAGAGAGAGAGAGCAGAGTTGCCCAGACTCTTCTAATTCAATGCAAATGTATTCAAGCAAGGATGAAATGTCTAGTCCTTATATCATTTACTCACCCCAATAGTGTTTGAGCTGTATCAAGCTGCCATCAGAAGAATCTTTTATTTCAATGAACTACAGATACATGCAAGGATACCCATGAAAAACCACTTAAGCGAAAGCCATGTCTTTTTGTTATTTGTCTAATATTTTGTTTATTAAGTGTAAGTACAGGTAAAGTACACAAGAATCTGTTCCCTGTAGGTTACTAGCAATCATTTCCCTTGTTCAAAAATGCAACTGCTATGAATTCCAGAGGAAGATTAATTATTCTGTAGTTACCAGCTATTTGCTAAGTTAAAAAAACCAGACAAACAAACTAAATAAGATCAGGAGAGTGTACAAAACTACATAATCACTGTAATGAATGACGTAACTAGTTATGTACTATAACACTTGGCCACTTTAAACCTAGCAGAATCTTACTTGGCAAAACAGTTCTTGTGTTAACTAGCCCCTGAACCTGTGATTCTCTGTAAATGATAGTTTTAGAAAAGCAAAAATGTCAAGAAAACACATTCCAGTAAAACTATATTTAAAAAAATAGATTTTTCCTCATATCTTTTTGCTGCAATCAAAAGAGTCACTTTGTCCAGCATTTTGCTTTCATAAACTCAGTCAAACTACAAATCAAATTCCTAAGTGAGAGATGTGATGACATTTCACCAGTCTTTATAAAATTTCTCCAGATCCTGTGTACAAAGGGGAAATAACAAATTACACTAGAAAGCTTTCATACTGACTACAAGCCAGTGAGAAAGAATATTAAACAATGTGCATTTCCTGGCTGTCAATTTAGAAGAAACTCCTGGATTTGAGAAGATGTCAGCATTAATAATTCTTGTCTGCTGATGGTGTTAACATTATAATCAAGAAAATAAACTGTTAAAAATGGACAAAGAGGCAGATATATAACCAACCTAAACCTTTAGGCTAAAATCCAGTTCTTACAGACCTGGCATCGAACTGTTATTTTCAATGGATCTCTTTGCTTTGCTACATATACCTCTTTCAAGGTCCCAGACTGGCCAAGGCTCATGACCATGCACTGTGAGATTCATCTGTGTGAGCAAAATTGAAGGAGAGAAAAAGTGTTAGCCATAAAGATTTCAGTGAATTTGGAAGTGTGCTTTAAATTGAAAAGACCATGACATCAGTCAGGTGTGAGGAACAGGGTAGAAAGAGGGACTTCTTAATCAAAATTCACAAGGGAAAGTAAAAAATAGAGATAACAAGTAACAGTACAAATGGTGGAACTGGTGCAAACTCTGTTACTCTAACATTTGGGGAAAGTTCTGGGAAAGTCAGCAATGATTAGAATGATGTTGGTTCTCAACACATTAAAGGAAATGTCCTTATGATAAATTCAAGTTTTCACTGACAGGAGTGTTGATCCTCAAACAATAACTGATAATTTATCTAAAATAATTTCTCAATACATAAGAATTTCTAGGACTTTGGGGGATGAGTTTTCCTTAAGCTAGGAAGAGAAGGACATAAGTTAATTTTTGTAATAAAGGAAACAAAACTGCATGTCAGATATTACTTTAGATGTGTATAAACTGTTGAGCAATCAATCATGACTGGGTTTTCAGTGCTGCTTTTAATCTTGAAATTGCATATGTACAGCTTAATTGCCCATGGGCAAGAAGTGAGGGAGCTGTGAAGTTTTTTATTTAACAGATGACCAGACATCTTCTGTATTCAAAAACTGTTGGTCAAATCAAACCTTTCATATAATATTTCTCACTGTGCTGTGTGTACAAAAGACAGAAGAAAAGAGAGGGTAAGTATGGAATTTCTATCAAAGATTTGCACCCCAGGGAACCAGCTTCAGATCTAAATCTAGGCAAGAATGCAATAGAGGCTTCTTCCCAGGTGGGGAAGAGGATAATTAACATAATTCAGGGAAGGAAATTAATTGTGATAGATAGAATATTTTACATCAAATGCAAATTTCCCGTTGATTTTTGTACTTGAATTCTAACAGCTATAATATATTGAAGATAGGGAAGTATAATAATAATGGTGGCATTAATAGCACTCTAGTGTAAAGAATTATTAAGACATAAATGTGATACTTTTCAATAATGGTAGATGAACTGAGTTTGAGGCATATTCAAGTAAAGCTTCAAACATTGATTTAATTTAGTTTTATACCCAGTAAATTGGACTAATGTCATGTCTCTGTCCTTAAGCTTAAAAAGTAAGAAAATTGAAGAATGTTTCCTTTTTTTTCCCTTTTCCCCCATAGCCCTTATAATTAGATTGTTTCTGGGCAATAATTTATATTTGGTACTACCTTTACTACAAACAGAATCATAATAAAGACGTTAAGATGTATTGCTTTGATACCAGGAAGGGAAATATGCCTGCCTTCTCAGAACTGCCCAGGATGTAATATGAACTGGAACTTTAAGCTGGACTCTGGACAGAGCTAACCACATCATGCTCTCATGTGCTAGAGCTACAAAAAAGGCATTTGTCTATTTGTGTTAACCAAATGGGCTAGCCTGATTGGGAAGGCACTACTGTATTTCGTCAATGAGCATTAGGAAAGTTAACCTTGCCAAGGTCTTATGAGGTTCTAGGTATGTTACAGTTATTATACAAGAAAATATTTATCATATAAAGAGAGAAGAATATTAGAATAACAGAATTTGCAGTTTTTTCATCCCCTTTGAACAATTTTTTCACATTTCTGCATGAGACTTTAAAGACAGGGAGTTTCTTCCTGGGATGAGAAGCAAAAGGAGGACAATTTTAGAAGCAGATCCTAAGTGGACCATCAAGCCCTGAAAAAAGAAAATGAACATGAATGCTGCTTTCAAAGCAGCAACAAGAAACACCACCTACAAGTCACTATTTTGATAGCATTTGTGTTATACCATATGAGCTTCATGAGAAACAAGTAAACACACACAGATCTTAAGACTAGTGCAAAAGTCTGTCTTTTCTTGCATGGGTCAAGAAGAGCAGTATGTCCCCCCTGGTGCTACAAGGCATTAAAACAAGCTGCCCCAGATATGCTGCCTTGTTTTATCTCAGAGAACAAATTTAGTTTATATGGAAGAAAACTTATGCTAGCATTAGGTTTTCATGAGTAACATCAGCAATGAAAAAATGGAACAAAGTTCGCTACTCCATAGATATTATCCCAGGAGCGTGGCCAGCAGGTCAAAGGAGGTGATCCCACCCCTCTACTCTGCTCTCGTGAGACCTCACTGGGAGTATTGTGTACAGTTCTGGTGTCCTCAACATAAAAAGGACGTGGAACTGTTGGAACAAGTCCAGAGGAGAGACACAAGGATGATCTGGGGACTGGAGCACCTCCTGTATGAAGACAGGCTGAGAAAGTTGGGGCTGTTCAGTCTGGAGAAGAGAAAGCTGCACGGAGACCTCATAGCAGCCTTCCAGTATCTGAAGGGGGCTTGTAAGGATGCTGGGGATGGACTCTTCATTAGGGACTGTAGTGGTAGGACAAGGGGTTAATGGATTAAAACTTAAACAGGGGAAGTTTAGATTGGATCTAAGGAAGAAGTTCTTTACTGTAAGGATGGTGAGGCACTGGAATGAGTTGCCCAGGGAAGCTGTGAATGCTCCATCCCTCGCGGTGTTCAAGGCCAGGTTGGACAGAGCCTTGGATGGCATGGTTTAGTGTGAGGTGTCCCTCAGGGAGGGAGGATTGGAACTAGATGATCTTAAGGTCCTTTCCAACCCTAACTATTCTATGATTCTATGATTTGGCTAACTTTAAGATGGCTCATGCCATTCCTGTGGCTGTTCATGAGAACCCGTCCAAATTTGAATGTTCACCAGAACATCAAAAGAGATGCTCGCAGTGAGTTCACCACAAAGGGTTTTGATTTCTGTTTTCATCTCCATACTAGATGTTAGGTTTGATAGGGACATTTCTAGCTAGTTGAGTTTCTAGCTGCCTCATATTTCCAGCCCTATGTTTTTGAGCTGAGTTGTGTAATGAATGTCAGAGCCTTCAGAAAATTGCTTGTGATGGCCACAGAGTGAATGTTTATTCAGATTTGGTGTTACACAGTTCTGGCATAGGGAATTCAAACAAAAATGAACTTTTTCTTCTATTTCATAGATTTCCAATGACCAAAGAAAACGAATAGCCCCTGGGACCACAAGTGTGTTCTGCAGACTGATGCCACGAGGCAGAGATGAGAAAGATGACTGAGCAGCGTGGTTGCTATAGGCCTGTAAACACACAGGGAAATAAGATCAGTTACCAAGGCACTTGTCAAGAAAGCCCGGAAAAGGGGATGAAAAGATTGCAGAAGCGGTTTCTCCACAAGGATGGCAGCTGCAATGTGTACTTCAAACACATCTTTGGGGAATGGGAGAGCTACGTAGTGGACATATTTACCACACTGGTGGACATCAAGTGGCGCCATATGTTTGTGATATTCTCATTGTCGTATGTTCTTTCATGGTTGTTCTTTGGACTGGTCTTCTGGCTGATAGCAGTCCAACATGGAGATTTATTCAATGATGAGGAAATAACCCCCTGTGTTGCAAATGTCCATAGCTTCACAGGAGCATTCCTGTTCTCCCTTGAAACCCAAACGACCATCGGGTATGGTTACCGCTGTGTTACGGAAGAGTGCTCCGTTGCAATCCTCATGGTTATCCTGCAGTCAGTGTTAAGCTGCATTATTGACACCTTCATAATCGGAGCAGCCTTGGCTAAAATGGCCACAGCTCGAAAAAGAGCTCAAACCATTCGTTTCAGCTACTATGCTGTAGTTGGTCTGAGAGATGATAAGTTTTGCCTCATGTGGCGCATTGGTGATTTCAGGCCAAACCACATGGTTGAGGGCTCTGTACGAGCTCAGCTCCTGCGCTACAAGGAAGACAAGGAGGGGAGAATGACAATGGAATACAAGGACTTGAAGTTGCTAAATGACCAGATCATACTTGTTACGCCAGTGACCGTCGTACATGAAATTGATAGTGAGAGCCCTTTGTATGGTCTAGATCGGAAAGCTCTGGCCAAAGACAACTTTGAAATCTTGGTCACATTTGTCTACACAGGTGATTCAACAGGAACTTCACATCAATCAAGAAGCTCGTATGTCCCCAGAGAGATTCTGTGGGGCCACAGGTTTAATGATGTCTTACACGTAAAGAAAAAATACTACAAGGTGGATTGCTTACAGTTTGAAGAAACCACAGAGGTTTATGCTCCTCACTGCAGTGCCATGCAGCTGGATCGGAAAGAGCAAGAATGGAACCGAACTGAGAAGACACGGGACAAAGAAGCAGAGACATCAGCACTGGAGATCAAGCCATTCAGTACCGACCGAACGTCATTTAGTGCAGTTGCCCTCATCACCAGCTGTGAAGATCCAGAAGACCCAGTGACAACTGTCAGTCAGCCTTCTGGAGAAGTTTCATATCAGAAAGCAACTGTGACCCTAAGTAGGCTATCAGTAGAGTCCCAAATCTAGCTTTTCACTGCAAGTAAAAGCACTTCCAACAAATTCTCCCATCATAGCTTTTAAAATGTAAACAATGAACTCATCTGCACAAGTATTTCTATTACAAACCTCGCTGACAGCGTGCCCACGTTGTAATACACTGCTGAGCTGCTGGAAGGAGCTTTGTGCTGGTTAGCGTGGGTATCAGCAACAAATTAGCATTGGCACAAGAGAACAGCTTACGTTTGGGTTGACTAGACAGCTACTGCACTTGAGCAAACTTACTGTAACCTTTATTACCCTGCAGGGACCAATGCTGGATGTACCCAGAGGCAGATAATGATCTAGGCAGGGAACAAACACAATGTAGTGTGCCCTCTAGGTCAGGTTTTCAAAGCTGCCTCATTTATTTGGAAAGCCAGTTCCCAATCTCTCTAGGAGGCTCTGGAACTCCCCACGGACATTGCACCTCTCCAGCAGTTCAAAGCCCTCACCCCAGCATTACACTGGTGAATCTGTGGGGCTGTTCTTTGTAGGAGGGAGCGAACTGAACCCAGTATTACTGGGTAGCTTTGGAAACCTGCTTACACCCTGCCTAGACCTGTGGGAGTCACAGCAGGATCCTGCAGAGCTTTCCTCATTTCCTATGGTGAGCCATTCCTCGAAGTGCCTCTCCCTGGGCAGCCTGGGGTAGCTGGTATGTGAGCTGCCTTGGGGCTGCATGCACAGTTTGCTACCTGCCAAACTCACTGGAAGTGTTCAGAAAGCAGAACAAGTTGACACTGAAATCAGCAAAATCAGGTTGAGCCTCAGAGAGAAGATGCTGGGTTTAGAGTGAGCTGTGCAATATTTTAATTCAAGCCTTTCATTTCAGAATGTCAGCCTTTGCTTTTCTCTTTTACTATATTACGCTTCTTTAAAAGGACAAAGATCAGTCTGGAGACCAAAGAGTGTGATTTTGTCAGAATGAAATGCTTTCATTCACCTGAAATAACTGTGTTAAAATGATCCTTCACAGAGAAAGTCGACATATCCATCTGCACATCCCAATAAGGCAAAAAGGAGAATGTTAACGTTTGCAAGTTGTCTGTGACATGGAAGTTCCACGCTCTGCACATCTCTGTGCTTACTCAGTAAGCAGTATCTCATCATGCCTTTTTTCCCCTTGATGATTATGGTTCATTTGCATTGTATGTAATTATCATGCTAATGTAAAAGTAATTATCTCTGAATTTGTGGTTACCTAAACTGGGATTTATCTCACCTGACCTCAGCCATCAAGAAATTAACTGTTTGCCTACTCATCGAGGCCTCTGTGCTTACTGGAACTCTTCTTCTGTCTTCACAGAGGACTTTATCCCGTTTTACTTTGGCTTTTTAGGGAGCTGAAGGCAACAGGATGTGTTCATCCTTCTCCGTTTATTGTTGAAAGAGATGAGATGACTGTTGTGGTAATGCTGCCTAACTTTAGGCTGCTAAAATTAGGTCTGACGTGTCACTCACATCATTCTGACTAATTAAAAGGTTTTATGAGCTCATCACGGTTAATGAAGAAAAATAGCATGCTGAATCTTTCTCAGCCTGAAATTTACTCCATATAGTAGCAATGCTGCATTATTTTCATGTATCTTGCATTTCTCTTTTGCTAGCACTTGATAGAAATGATGCCTTTAGGTAAAACGAAGCACATTAACAAGCCTGGGGGGAGGTGGTTATTCCAGAACTCATTAGTTAGCCAATTTTATATGCTGAATCATCAGCACCATCCATCTATAACTACAGTAGAAAACATCTTCTTGTATCCTGGATTTGAGCATTGGCAAGCATTGGGGAAATAGTCTAAAAAATGGCAAGGAATATAGGAAAATATATAAGGGTCTCAGTACTCATGTGGTGTTGGAAAAGACACCGTCCGGATTGTATAAAATAGAATATAACCTTGAAGCCACGTGAAGGAATCCATCCACACTCCTCTATCCATGAAAGATCTTGGCTGGGATACTTTATTTGATGTTGGGCACTGCGCTTTGGGAAAGACATGGAACAATTTGATGACAATCCAGAGATCTAGAAGATGTGAGTGAGGAAGCGGGGAAATAACTTCAGGTGTTTCAGTCCAAAAAGGGGTTAGGAAACAAAGAAACAGTTCTCAAACACAGAAATTGCTATTTAAGAGAGGGACAGTCTGCTACTGTACCTGGTGGGTAGGACAGGGCTTAAACTGAAGCCGAAAAGATCAAAGTGAACTGGGAGCCTGTTGGAGAAGATGCCTTGTAGGAGTGATACAGGATCAGCTCTTGCCTTGAATTTTCCAGCCCTGATTTTCTGTGATCCTGATTATCAGAAAAAGGGAATGTGTAACATGAAATCTGCTTAACTGCTCACTTTACAAGTATTTACACGTGTGAGTATGTGCTTAGTTATAGAATCATAGAATCCTGGAATGGTTTGGGTTGGAAGGGACCTTAAAGCTCATCCAGCTCCAATCCATGCCATGGGCAGGGACCCCTTCCACCAGAGCAGCTTGCTCCAAGCCACTGTGTCCAACATGGCCTTGAACACTGCCAGGGATGGGGCAGCCACAGCTTCTCTGGGCACCCTGTGCCAGCGCCTCAGCACCCTCACAGGGAAGAGCTTCTGCCTCAGAGCTCATCTCAGTCTCCCTTCTGGCAGGTTAAAGCCATTTCCATTGTCCTGTCCCTACAGGCCCTTGTCCAAAGCCCCTCTCCAGATTCCTTGTAGGTAAAGGTACTCAGAGAGATGAAACACTACTGAGCTGCATAATCAAAACCCAAATAATATCTCCAAAAGGTGCCTGTTTCAGGTGCTGTTTGTAAAAGCAGTTTCCCTCGAGCTGTGGATCTCAGCTACTTTTCCCTCTCCATTATGTACTGTGTGAGCCTCTTGCGGTGAAAGAAATTCCTTCCTCAGAACGACTTTCCTGTGAGTGGAAGAACCAGGAATCTGATTTAGGGGTTTGTCACATACTTCTTGGTATAGATAGATAGATATAAACACGTGAGCATGTAGAGTAATGTATGTGCTGGCGTGTAAGCCAACCGCTAACTGATGAGGGTCAGGAAGAAACTTCTCTCCTGGGCATGTTAATTCGTAACAGGCTACTATACAGTTTCTCCTACTTTTATCTCCAGCATCTGATACCAGCCAGTGCTGGCGACAGGATACTGGTGGAACCACTGGTCTCAGCTTGCCTGGCTTTTTCTCTGTTTGATATTTTAATTTCATTTATCACAGTCTGCAGAGTGATGTAGAGTGAAGCACGCATTGCATTTCTATGAATAAAGACTCAGAAATAAAGAACATGCCTCTACCACACACCTTGTGAGAGCACGTTTTACTTTCCTTCCCTTTAGTTTTAAGCTTCCGTGCTTTATGCACTGAGAGGTCATGGAAAGATTGATAAGGTGCAGAGCAGCCTTTTGACTTTAAAAGATGCCAGATCACAAGCAAACCCACCAGGTTGTTAATACATTCAGTGGAAGCTTCTTAGCATGAACTGTGGATGGATAAGGCAAAGCAAGCCCTGCTCACAGACATACACACACCTCTGCATCCAGAACTTGTGTTCTTAACCTGCATCCTCCTCACCTGATGGAGGATCTTTGATGCATGGACCAGACAGGAGTGGATGAAGGCATAGGAGGGATACACAAAACATGCAGACTCCTTCCATAACTATCATTTCAATGGGGTCTGACTGCTTTTAGCAAATGTAGTTCTTACATCCTCCTGCCTAGGAGGGAAACATAGAATGGTTTGATTTGGAAGGGACCTTAAAGACCATTTTGTTCCAACCCCCTCAGCTGGAAGTTGCTCTCCCTGTTCCCGTCTTTTCCACAAAATTGTAACAACAAAGAGAAAACCCAAACCACTTCGCATTGGACTCCTGCTTCATGATTATAGCCGCATCTTGGTTATTTTCTCTTGGAAAGCAGCACTATTGTTCTGGGTCAGGATTAGTTTATGTCAAAGGGAATATAAGAAGAGATTATTATGCGATTTATTTTTCCAGCTTTGCCTACCACCATTCATTAGGGCAGTTGGCATTTCCTTCCCCTTTATCATGTATCATTTAGTGCATATTTTGTGTGAAGTTGATTTTTAGATGTGGGATATAACATATATCAGAGAATCAGGGAATGGTTTGGGTTGAAGGGACCTTAAAGCTCATCCAGCTCCAACCCCTGCCACGGGTAGGGACACCTTCCACTAGAGCAGCTTGCTTCAAGTCCCATCCAACCTGGCCTTGAACACTGCCAGGGATGGGGCAGCCACAGCTTCTCTGGGCACCCTGTG
>JANHGB010042533.1:0-17919 GCA_026283785.1 Coracopsis vasa
ATGGAGCATTCACAACTTCCCTGGGCAACCCATTCCAGTGCCTCACCACCCTCACAGTAAAGAACTTCTTCCTTATAGCTTACCTGAACTTCCCCTGTTTCAGTTTGAACCCATCACCTCTTGTCCTATCACTACAGTCCCTGATAAAGAGTCCTGCTCCAGCATCCTTGTAGGCCCCTTCAGATACTGTTAGATATTAGTACATATCTATTATATACAATTATATCTGATATATATTATATATATTATTTATATATATATAATATATATTATTCTGAATATATGTATAGCCCTTAAGAGATTTTTCTTTTCCATTTAGAGAGTAAATACTCAGCACAGGAGCTGGATTGGGCTTTGATTCTGAAATACCCAAATGCTTTCTTTAAGGTCTTAGTGCGATATTTAGCACTGGTCAACTGGACCTGTCATGGCCAAAGCCCCTTCCTTGCCTCAGTCTTTTTGAAGGTAAAGATGTGCAGAAAGCCCAGCAACCTCCAAACTGTGTGAAATGTCCTGATTGGGACTGTGTTGTGAAAATTCAACTGGAGAGTTGGGCACAATAAATGCAAGATGAGGTTTCCAGAGAATGCTTTAAAAGTATTTTTGATGCCTACACCCTGCCCTTCAAACCCCAAGACATCCGTTACCCATCAACATGGCACACAGGAAACCTTTACAGCTGGCTAAGTTTGGTTTATTGAACTGAACAGAACTGGACATTTTGCTATAAACTCTTATTTCTGGCCCCATGGGACTTCAGGATAGGTCACTATCTCTGCCTTGATCTTCCCACCCTCTTGGCAGGACTCTGTCTCCCAGGATGCTGGAGGGACTGGGTGGCGTGGTCCTTCCTGCAAGTCAAGCCTTGATCTGACTTAGATGATCTATTCAACCACAGTAGATATCCCGTGTCCTTTTTTCCCTAGGGAAAAGGTGGGATCAGACCTTCACTTTCTGCCTGTTCTTTGGCCAACATTTACTTCTGCTCCCAGTATACAGATCTTTCTGTCATATTCCTGAGTAAATTTTGCACAAGAGGTTTTCTATCCTGTTTCCTGGCCATGTGCAGATGTCTTGGATAGCTTAGGATGGCTCAAATGGCATGAAACACCTATAATCAGGGAACAGTGTTCTTTTGCTCTAGAGCTCCGTAACAAAGTTTAAACATCTGGCTCATACATGGACACCTTATTGGAATGGAGATGTCCCAGTCTGTGAGCTGAGTCCCACTAAAGGTAGCTAGGACAAGCAAACCTACTTGTCAGTGGCCTTAATGCCACCATTCATGATGTGTGGCTTTATGGAGGGTCATTTAGAGGTCTGAAAGTGGAAAAGAAATTAAACCTTTGCACAAGATGACTGAAGTTCCTTGGGAAATCTCCAGAAGCCCCCAGATCGCTGTGGAATGATCTTAAAAGTCAGTCTGTTGAGGAGATGGTTTTCAATTGGTGAGTGCTGTTCAGTAGCAGGAATTGACACACAGTGATGGCAAAGTGGTATGAACTCATTGATTTAATGTGCATTGGAAATTAACCTTGGGCTGTCTGTGTAGAGTCTTGGGTGACACGGTCTAGTGGGAGGCATCCCTGCCCATGGCATGGTTGGAACTGGATGACCTTAAGGTCCTTTCCAGCCCAAACTATTCTATGCTTCTATGATTTTCTGATTTTAGCCTATGGGCAGAGAGTTGAATGATGTAGCTGTGGCATGGACGGGCTACTCAGCATGAAGATGAAGGGTATGCAAAGGTCTGTACCAGTGCAAAGCCTGGGTCCTTTTATCTGAGTCCCTGCTTTCTGATGATGGAAACGTCAGGAAGGGATATAAGTAGAGAAAAAGCCTACAGTGGAATATCCCCTGGAATATTCTCCCATCTGACAACCGTTGCCTCAGGGACTCAGTTCAGAGATGATATAGAACTTTCAGTCATGAAGGCACCTAACTGCTGTTCCAACCCCTATAGACTTTTAGCAGATGCAGTATCTCGTTCCACATTTCAGTGTGTGCTCTGTGTAGAATTACCTCACTTTGTTCATTTTGATAATTGGATTTGATGTGGTTTCTTCTTGTATTATGAGAAACTGAACAATCATCCACTGTTTGTCTTCTCCCTGACAATCCAGATTTTATAGACTTCCATTGTGTTCTTCTACAGTCATCTGTGTTCCAGGAAAGTGCCCTTTGATTTAATTGTTCTTTGGATGGAAACTCTCCCATATCTTTGATTATCTTCATCAGCCTTTTCTGAACCCTTTCTAAGTCCTTTCTATCATTTTTGACCTGGGCTCATCAGAAATGCAAACAGCAGTCAAATCACATCTACATCATTGATCTATTCAGAGATGCAAAGGTATTTTCAAGGTCATTCTCCACCTCTTCAAAGTTTTCATCATTTCCCCTTTTGATTTTCCCTTTTGCCTTTCCCTTTCCTGTCTCAGATATGTACCATAAAAATATATATTACTATAAATATATACATTACAGGAGGGTGCTGAGGCGCTGGCACAGGGTGCCCAGAGAAGCTGTGGCTGCCCCATCTCTGGCAGTGTTCAAGGCCAGGTTGGATGGGTGCATTAACAGATGCATGGGCTGCTGTGAGGTGTGATTGAGCCACACCAGCACCAGCCCAGGGTCTGACAAACACCAGAACTGTGTAGCCATGACCCCTCATCCTGTCTGCATAGCTCAGGTCACACAATGTTCTCTTGTATTAAACCTGGGGTGAGGAAGGATGCCAAAAGCAACATGCCCATGTTGCTCCGAAGGCTCATTCGGTCCTTGTGGCCATGCCATGGGGCTTTCTAATCATACCCTTGGAGAATTCAACAGCAAAGCACCTAAGGCTTTCCTCGTGGCATCCAAGCAAGGCAGCAGCCTGGCTTGACAGTGATACAGAAGGGAAAGAAAGCCCTTTAACATGAGCAGTATCTGTCAGGAGCATCCTTTGCTGCGGGCTCACCAGGGAACACAGCATCCATCCCCCTTTCCCAGCATCAGTCTGACTCAGCCACATACGAGCATTACAAAATGCAGGATGAAGTCATGACAATCATCTTCCCTGAAGCTGATGAGTTATATTTGTATATGTATTTGCAGTTGTATATGGTGCTCCTTTTACCTCTGCCTGGAGCCATCCCTGAAGGATGAGCCAGCCTTGGGCTGTGTGTGTCATTTGTTTTGCAAAGAGATGTTCATGAGGTACTTGTTGGATGTTTCCAGAGCTCTGTTACTTAAACAGAGCTCTGTTACTTAAACAGCTCTCCTTAGTTAAAGCAGTTTATGACATTGCTGTAGCATCCTAGAGGTGATTTGTCTTCTCTTGCCATTCTCCCCACTGGGCTTTCCACTCTGAGTCCTCTCCATGACACCCAGCCCTGAGACACCAGCGCCCATATCTAGAGGTGCCATCAGGCTTGTGAATCACTTAGAGTGAGAGGGGTGAATAGTAAATGTTATTTCCATTTCACCGTGAGTAGTGGTTGTGTGAGTGATGCTCAGATTTTAACTTTATAAGAAGAATGAAATCTTCAATGAGCTAAAATCTCAGTTTTCAATTAAAAACCTTACTTTTATGGAAATCCTTTCACAAGAGCTTGTTTCAGACCACCAACTACACAACAACCTTCCCTTCTCTCTGCCTTCTTGCTCATGGCTGTATCCAGATTCCTCCTGCTCCGTGAAGCATCTGGGATAAGATGTGGCTTCATCCCCTCATCCCTGTATAGCATAAAGCTGAAAGCATCCTCTTCTGTTGTATTCTTGCACGTAGGAACAATTGTCCTTGTGAAATTGCATAAAAGTCTTTAAGAAGAACCAATAGTGGATAATTCACAGGTTTCTCTCCCTCCCTCATCCCCCATAACCTCTGTTGTAAAAATAAGACACAGCCACAACCCACAGCAAGGTTTTAGACAGGTCTGTGCATGTATTTGGTAGAAACGACCAAAAATATGTGCATTCTGGTTCATAGAGCTTACATCAATCTGACAGGACTTGGATCACAGGACAGAAAGACGCCGGCTAATAAATACATCTGGGGATGAAAAATAAAAATCTAGACATAAAAAAATCCCAATGTCTGCTAAAGAAAATGTACACTTATATACACACTGTAAACAATAGGAATGCAACCCAACTGCAGTCCAGCTCAGGCTGACAGGGACCTTCCTTCCCCCTGAAATAGGACTCGCAGGAGTCTACGGACACACAAGCTGCTGTTCGCCATCCTCATCACTTGGTCTGTTGGAGCAGCGAGGTCTGATGATGATATCGGTGACACAAAGCCAGTGCAATGAGGTGAGAGCTGCTGGATAACCAAGGTATGAGGGGTTTGGGAATGGCCTGCTTGGTAGAGCTGGAGAAATGGGGCCATACCCTCGGCTGGTCACACCATTGTGGGTCCAGAGAAGTGAGTGGGATCAGACCACATTTACCTCCTGAAAGTCTGAGCCCACTTTTCCAAGCCTGGAGAGTTTGGAGATAAAGGGAATCAAAGAGAAATGCACAATTTTAGATGCTCAGGTCATCCTTCATACAACACTGTCCTTCCTCCCCTGCCAGCAAAGGCAACCCTGTCTATTCTAAATGGAGCTCTACCCGAACAGCCTCAGAGTCCAGTCTTGGCATCACTTCTTCTGATGCAAGATGCTAAATGAAAAGAGGGCTCTACTTTAGGTGAGAAACAAGCATTTTTCCTGAATGCAGCACAGCAGAGCTCAAGACTTCCCTACAGCACCTTCTAGGGTATATCTCAGTGCCAGATCAGATGCAGTAAGTAAATAAGCCAATTTGGGCATTTCTGTGTATGAATGTGTGTTTAAACTGCATTTATCCTTGTTTTCTCCCTTGTAGGTCTGTAAAGAATTGGGATGGAGAGGCAGTAAACCTCCAGACTAATCCTTATTTCCCTTCTGGCTCGTTTCAAGGGGCTGGAGGCTGTAAGTGGAAGCAAAAATGTCAACTCATTCATGGGAATGAACTGCTTGCCAGCAATTGCTAAAAGCCCCTGCAAGGTCTCCATTTATAGGATGTTTGCCTGTCTCTAGGAGAATGTGCTATTTTGGAGGTGACACATATACATAAATATAGTAAAGTGTGTGTGCATATCTGTATGGTCATGGATGCAGATGTTACCATGTGCTATGGATATCTGGCTGCAGAGAGACACCAGATAAATCCACTCCTGAGCATCAGAGAGCATTTAATGACAAATGTCCATCTTCCCCCCTTGAATAGACTTTCAATTCTGATAATATCTGTATCAGCTTGTCCTAAACTCTGCCCCAAAGCACTTACATTACGCACTTGCCTGTGTTAGACCTGCAAAGCACTGTCACCAGAACAGGGTTCAGACATGCACATCTGGGTGCATTTACTCCCTCTAATAGTGGCATCTGTGCACACGCATCCTGAGAGGTGAGTGGAAGGCAGAAGTAATGCTTTCACCTTGACCTTCCAGGCATCTCTGCTCTCTCCCTAATGCCTTCTCTGCTACATCCCCAGTGCCAGCAGCGTGCTTTCTCATCAGGATCCCAAAAAAGCCCAGGAAACCATCAGCATCTGCAATCTTTACACTGCAAAATGACTTTCGTGTCACCCCATCACCTCTGTAGGGTCTCACTTCCCTTGACAGCCAAAGTATCAGGGACAAATAAGATGCATTTCCCCATGGAGGTTCCCATGCGGTGTTGGACCTTTGCTTTTAGTAGGGTTGAAGCTCTCTAGCTGGCAGCCTCTGCAGACACTGGGCAATATGCAGGCAGTAAGGAGTCTGTGTTCAGGGTAAGTGCAATGCTGCCCATGTGCCTTGGTGCTGGGAGGAAGATATTTGGACAAATCTGCAGGTCTTTGTGCAGTAATTTGTCCAGTTCGAGTCTTGCCTTGAGGAAAGGGCAGAAGGGTGTTAAGGGTGTTGAGATAGGGCCAGCTCCAAACGCCACATCTCAGTATGCACTGTACATAAAAGTAAGAAACCAAAGATTGCCTTTTCCTCTGGTTTGATTTCTTCTAAAGCAGAAAAAAGAAGGGTGACATTCTCTGTGCTGTGCCTAGGAGCCTTTCATCTTCCTTTGATAGCCACCCTTAGCTAGATGTGCTATAGGCACGTTCATGAGAGACTCCTGATGGGGTTTGGGGAAAGTGCTAATGTGGATGAGTTTCCATCCAGAACACATTCAGTTGCATGTTTCCACTCCTCAACTTCATATTCCTGTTCTTTAGTCACTTGTCTTGAGACATCACACTTCAGACCCAGACTTTGCCTCCATCACCTATGTGTCTCCTGCCTGTGCTCACAGCTTAATCTGATGATCACTCTTTGTGGCTCACTGATGTATGAAATACAATAAAACCAATGCTTGCAATACATGGTCAAGTGGATTCTGGATGATCTTCTGAATTGCAAAGCACTATTTGTGTGAGCCTGGCTGAGGTGAGGCTGTCATGGTTCCAACCTCCCTGAGGTCCCCCAGGAGACCATGGAGGCTTCCTGAGGACAACTCACAGTCTAGGGCTGTCAGAAGGGCAAAAATCCACCTTATTGACATTGCTTTTGACCATGCTAACAGACATAACCAAGGGCCATTGTTGGCAGCCACCAAAGGCTTTGATGTATCAGGCATGTGGGAAGTCACTTTGGAGAAGAGTCATGGGCATGACCCTGATGGGGAGAAGATCCATCTATACAAGGGAGCTCCAAGCGCACATCAGCTCCATTTTAGATGGGCAGTAGAGGGCTCAAACTGAGCCATCCCATCATTCCTGAGCCACTGAGCAGGTTGACTACAGACCTGAGAGAAGCCCCTGGGATACACCTTTATTCTGTGCTGTCTGAGAGAGACAACAATGAGAGCAAGAAGGGGACAGAAAAGGTTGGGGATGGCCCATACCAAAAGGAGCTGCTTTGTATCACAGATTGATGTGCACTAGAGCAAGATGAGTTGCAAGTGTTTCAGTTGCAAGTGAAATGAGAAATGCATCACAGGTTGGAATTACAGAGGAGAGACCTGCACACCCATTGGCATCAGTGTACACATCTGGACTGCTCCTCTGGCCTAAAACCAGGTTACATGGAAGGGGCAAAGCTGTGGTCACTGCAAGCAATGATGGGCAGAGAGTCAAGATCCCCCCATCCTGCTTGGGAATACCACAGTCTGCTTGTCCCCCAAAGCAAAGGCCTCTCCTGGAGGTCCTATCCAACCCTGTAGACCTACAAGCTCCCAACCCATTATCTAAAGGATAAGCTGCCAGCTACTGCTCAGCAGTGTCCTTTCTGGGTGCTGCCTCTGGATAGGAACATGAGCATATGTACTAAGGCAGGGTTGGCATCTTTTGGGGTTTGATTTTTCCATTAGATTTGATGGTGGTGTTTTTAAGGCAAAGGAGACATCCTGGTTTCCCTTCATAGCTCAGCTTCTTCCCAAGTCAAAGATAACCATCACTGGAGGAAACAGCTCTTGTCCTAAGGCCATATCCACCCCACATCTTCCTCTCCCACTGCGGCATGTTAAAATGGGACGTGCCACTGACTCGTGTTTGAGGAACCCATGATCCCACAGAAGGAGCCAACCTCTGCGTGGGGGATGCTTTGATAACCTTTGGGCAACTGCATTTTATACCTGATTGCTGCTTCCAGTCCACCTGACAGACCCACAGATGGTATCCCTTCACCCTCCTGCTAGATACCTCTACAGAAACCATCAAAAGCTGTCCCAGTGGCTTCAAATATCTGTTTCTCTCAGCCCGCAGCAGTCTGTTAAGTCATAGGTTTGATAGTCAATGGTTTCCGTGAAGTCATGAGGGATCCCGATGGAGACAGACTCCACCTCTGTTTTGTAGGTGGCTGTCACCCCCCCTTTGCTGGAGCCACCCCGGATTTTGTTGGAAAGGCTGTTCATCTTCTCCTTCAGTTGGGTGGATGCTGGTTTCTGGAAGGGAGTGAGCATTTTCCAGCCCTTGAAGCTCAGTGTTCGCCTCTTACTGGGTCTCTCCTGCAAGGAGGAGTTAAATAGGAACGAGCTGTTCAGGGTGTTAATCCTGGGCCTCAGGTCTGTCTCAGAGTCTTGCACCGAGCTGCTCATGGAAGCCCCTCTCCAGTGGTGGTCATAGACGCGCCATATGGGTCTTCTTCTGCGGTGGCATTGGCACTTGAGCAGCCTGATGAAGGCTCGCTTGAACTCTTTGCTGGAGCACGGGTAGATGATGGGGTTCACGCAGCTGTTGAAGTATCCCAGCCAGAAGATGACCTTGAAGACAACCTCGGAGGGCTTCAGAGATGGGAAGAAGGAACCTTGGAAGAGATGACAAGAAATATGGTTAGAGGAAGGGGAAGGGGATGGCGGAGCAGGGTATGGTCAGGAAGAGCAGAGACCTGTGGAAAAGATGTGATTCTGACATTAGGTCCTTGCCTAGCAATGCTGTTACAACCACAGTGAAGACCTGGCCACTGCAGGACTGCAAGGTATCAACCCTAAAGTGATAAGAATGGGTAATACTATGTCTTTGGCAGGAGCCTCCTAGTCCCCACTGTAAAAAGGCTGCTAGCAATGGACCCAGCACCCTCAAACACATCTGTGAGCCATCATGGCAACCACATGCAGCTTGGAGGGAGGCTGGTAATTGTTTCATGAGCTGCACAAGCATGAGGGGTGGGGATGGAGGACTTCTCTCACACCTCCTCCAGAGAACCATCCAGCTACAGCCCTCCCCAGTCCAGCACACACTGTGTTTTGGAGGGGATCCACTCTAGAGGAGCAGGTCCTGGTGCAGAACCCAACAGCCCCATGGCCAAAGTTGTTTGCATCACCGTGGGCTCAGCCATCCCGCTCTGAATTGATGCAGATTAACTTGTACCCAAGAGGTATCTTCCATGCCTCTGTGGCAGGCTGCTTTCTGAGACCTTAGAGCAGGGGATGAAGGCATCACACTGGGGAACAGGTTCAGTGGTCCCCAGGTCTCCCTGGATTATCAGCACAAGGCAACAGGCCCCATCCCATTCCAGATAAGACAGAAAACTGTTGCTTGGCTTTTTTGCATGGATCGATTCTTGGTACCTGCTTTTCCTATCTGTTGCACTGCACAGTTCACCCTGCAATGTAAATGGGTGGATACAGCCCTGTCACCCTCACGAATGGAAGAGTAACACCTCTTCACCTCCTATATGTATCTTGGCTCATCAGTGTCACACACCCTCTGTTCAAATTCCATATTGATGCTAATGCAGACTGCTAAAGTGGGCTCAGATCCACCTCTCCAAGCTCATACCTGCTCCTTGTAAACTCTTACTCCACTCCAACCCCTATTTATGCTTTAGGGCTGGAGGCTCCTGATGAGTTTTCCTTGATGGAAAAGCCGGAGGTGTTTCCTGCAGCCAGAAGATGTCAGTGTTGCTCCCGCATGGCCTCATTGCTCTCAGCATTCCCCGCTCCCATCCGAAAGAACTTTCTGACTCAGCCTTAATTCCTTGTAATTTTAGCTGGATGACAAATCCCGCCGCCATGTGACCGAGCGTTGATTTGTATTTTAGTAAATAGCATTAGCTCTGGATATCGTTATTATTTGCCCTGCGCTCAAAAGCCTGGTGTCAAAACAGTGAAACAGGTGCCAGGAACAAGAAATTCGGGACTGACACTGCATTAAAGCTTTCCAAGCTGACTGCTGCTGGAAACCCATCATCCAGGAAACCTAAAGCACTGGTTCCAGCAGAGCTTCCTTACACTCGTCCCTAAAAAGTGGCCAAATTGCAGCCAGACACAGCATTAGGTATGTGGGTTACTCCATCACGGGGATGTGGGAGAAGATAGACAGATACTGGCATTTACTGATGGTTAGGAGGGAAAACATAGATGGAGCCATGCAGAACGTTGGAGGCCAACCTAAGTCTTAGGGCTGGAGTACACACTGGGTGTCAATATGTGCTGAGGAGGCGTTGGATAAAGACAGTAAGCAGGACTGATGTCTCTGTGCTGGCAAGACCTGGGGCCTTCATGGAAATGAATGGTATTTGCAGTTAAATGAGCAGCCTCTGGTGGTGTAGCCTGTGGTTTTGAACAGAGCAATAACACCAGGGTTAGGTTTTGTAGAGGCAATGATTCCACCTTGGTTGTGTTTGATTAAAGGGGTTTATTCTTTCTGGGACAGTGGTGAGCTTTATAGGTTGGTGCAAGGCTGCTTGAGTCACCACATCCAAAGCAGAAGCAACAGAAACAGCATCCCCAAGTGTTTAACCAGGAGCTTTTAAACACCCCAGTGGTGCTAGGGGTAATCCCCCTTCGTGCTGCACGTAGCATCTCCTCTGCTCTTCATCCAGCCATGGCTTTGAGCCTCCCCACTTGGTATACTGTCCCTAGCCCACCACCCTGGACCTACAAGCACTATCTGATGCTTTGGGCAATGAGGACCAATGGTGGCTTTCCAAGCCTGGCATCAATTCCTTTCCTCCATCTCTCCATTGTGAGGGTGGTGAAGCACTGGAACAGGGTACCCAAAGAAACTGAATGCTCCATCCCTGGCAGTGCTCAAGGCCAGGTTGGACGCAGGGGCTTGGAGCAACCTGCTCTAGTGGAAGGTGTCCCTGCCTGCGGCAGGGGTTGAAACTGGATGAGCTTTAAGGTCCCTTCCAACACAAACCACTTTCTGCTTCTATCTCAGGTCTTGGCAATAGCTGATGGGTCTGTTTTCCTGCCCAGACTCCCCTTATCCATCCTTCCTGGGACCAGCCTCTACCCTGTGCTCTCTGCAAGGCAATCCCTGGCTCTCAGTCCTGACATTATGTTGTCCCAGCTTGACCGTGCCATAGCCCAGTGTGATTGTTTGGAGCCAAAACAGGTGAAGGACTTCATTAAGCACATAATCCTTTGTCAGGGAGAGGTTTCGTGCCTCAGTTTCCCCACTGGAAAAAGGGTATTAATCCCCATAACCCTTTCACAGCGTTGCTGTGAGCCCTGCTTGCAGCGCACACTGGGTTCTCAGAGGAGATGCAGATTTATGTGGCATTTTGAGAGTGAGGAAAAGAAAACAAAAAGCTATGGTAACAAAGCAAATAAAAGAAGGGTCCCTTTAGAAATGAGACCCCTGCTTGAGCCGGGCTACTTCAGAGATTGATGCTTGCTTAAACAGCCCTATGGTTGCTAAATTAATAACACATCATCAGCTCATTGAAGTTTCTGTTGTACGAGCTTTGTCCAGATGAAAACCACCAATTGAAAAGAATTAGAACCCAACTCTATGAATTCTCTGAAGTCCAGCTCTGGCTGCTTTCCACTGGCTAGAACCTTGTGTCCATCTGAAGACAAAGGGCTCATTGCCATCCTCATTACCATGCAAATAAGCGTGCCCCTTGGAAGAGACTTGTGCTGAGTGCATCCATAGTTTCACCATTGGATCACACTGGGATGAACAGAATGAGGCAGGGAGTCCTCCAAAACAGGTCCTTGGCTGCTAATGTTGTACATGCTGGAGCATCCGGCTCTTGATAGGCACTGCGAGGCTGCACGTAAGGAAGAGTTGAAGGGACTTACTTAGGGAATGAGTAAAGAATGGAAGAAATTAGCTTTGGATTTCATATGCACAATTATGTGACAGCATTTTGAGAGAGGGAGAGGTTTTGGACTGGGCTTTTTAACAGTTATTATGTAAAAGCATAGATATTACTAGGATGCATGAAAGACTGTGTGGAGTAATGGGCACTTGAAGAGCTCAGGATGAATTGGATGGAGAGGTCCAGAAATAGAAAATATGAGTAAAACCTCAGGTATAGGAGCAGAGAGTGATGTACCAGTGCTAGATATCTCAGTGTAAGAGCACTTTTTGATGATCTGGTCCCAAAAGCATCAAAGCCAGAACAGGGCAGTATCAAAGAACGGGAAGAACAAGTATTGTAGGACTGTGACATAATAGAGATCTGTGAAACCTGGTCTTGTTTCAAAGAGGAGCTGTTCCTGCTCACTCATAATCAGCCCTCTGGACACCTCTCTTGGGCATCCAGCCCAACACATGGACAAAGCTTGGTGTGCTTTCCAAAGGAGGAGGTGGTGACACACACCTTGGGGACATCCACCCATGGGGTGGTCCTGGTGTTGTGGGCATTGACAATACATGCAGTATGTGTGCTTGGATCCAGCAACCCCCTGCCATGCTGGAGCATCTGGGACCCCAGAGCCCTCACAGGGAGAAGACAACAGAGACTTGGCTTGCCTTTGTTCTGCTTCAACATCCAACCTAACCAAATCCACATGTTTAGGACAGAGGCAGCCTGGGGAGTATGGACAGACCCTCCGAGATGAGCCTTCTCCACCCTGACTGACCACCCAGTGATGCTTGTTCTCCTGGTGGATGGAGGATCCTGGTTGTATCTCAATGTAGGATGCTATCATATAGGATAGGATGCAGAGCCTCATCCTTTATATTCTCCACTGCCTTGTCGAGATGACTCCATGCTGGCTTATGAGATCCTGCTGAGGACTTTGTATTCTGGCTTAGTGTTTGGTGTCTCTGCCCATGGCAGGGGGGTTGGAACTAGATGATCTTAAGGTCCTTTCCAACTCTAACTATTCTATGATTCTATGATTCTAATACTGTTGGGGGCTTAAAAGTCAGGTTGGAGCCTTTATAACTTTCATCAGTTTACAAAAGGTCATTCCACATCTTTCAAAGCCTGAATCTTAGTGACAGAGCTGGGGCTGAGCATCAGCTGCAGGTCCTGTTGTAACCCTAGAGAATTACCTTCAGGACCACTAAGAAATTAAGCAAGCTGCAGATGAGCTCAGGGAAAACCATCCTGCACTGTGCAAAGAGACTGGACTCAGACCAAACATGAGCTGAAGATTGGATTTCATTCTCCTGGTGGTGCCAAAGCTGAGTCGATAAAGTGTATGCTCTGAAGTGAAAGCAAAAGAGTGATTTATTTGCTGTCCTTACCGTGTGTGTGCCCAGGACATACGTGTTCATACACTCTGTGTGTGCCTATGCATTTTTTCCCCTAGTTAATATCACTCTACTCACATCTGGGGCAAAACCATCCAGGTACACACTTCTGAAGCCATGGAAATGGTCCCCACCACTGTTGCACCCTGCGTTGGCTGGGAATGGATGCAATCTCCCCTCCACGTATCCAAACACACATCCCATTTATTTTTCAGCTTGTTTGACTTAGCACAATCTCCTGATCTTTCCTTGCCTGCACTCCTCCACCCTGCCCTCCCCATGACTCACTCGAAGGTGATATCACTTGGATTGTTTGGAGAGTTGCTGGTCCCAGTGTTCAGCGCTCCCAAAATTAAAGCAAAACAAGAAGAAAAGACAAATGCACAAATGGAAATGGACCCAGTCCAAGCTAAATTCTGGCCCTGGCTCCCAGGACGCAGCCAGAATCTGTGAGCAGGCTCGCTTTGTGCTGCAGTTGGCAAGGGCATCCTTGTTTTAAAAGGTCCCTGCTTTAGAGCATGTACTAGAGTCCATGGCACAGAAATGCTGCAGACGTGATAGCAGGTGGGAAAAACAACGTGCCCAAGTCATGCCCCAATGCTGTCCCATCGGGAATATGGGAAATGTGAGGACAAGCAGGACTGTTCACACTGACGAGGGGTTTTGCTGTTGCTTGGAGTGGGCTTTATATTAGGAACCCTTTATCCTTATCAGGATAGCTTTGTATCAGTCCCTGGGCAGTAACAGCTTATGGAGAGTTGGACTTTGCAGGTGTTGGTGGAATTCCATGGAGAAGGTAAATAGAAATCTATTATTCACTGCCTTTACACAGCAAGCAGCATCACAGGGGATGGAGACTATGGGCGGTAAGTTAAAAGCAAAGAAGAAGAGAGGGTTCATCTCACAGCGTGTTGCTCAGTGGGGATGTCCCTGCTGCTGCATGACTGTTGATGTTAAAAAATGATTGGCAAAACCCCTGGAAAAGAGGAAAACGTACCCAAGGTGCAAACCATTTTGTTCTTGAGTGAGGAAGCTCCAGAAATCCGTATGTAGGATTAGGCCATAGGTGTTCCATCACCCAAGCTTCTCCTGGATGTGGCCTCAAAGGTCAGGAGGGCTCTGAGGACTCCCTCAGCATGTATTAGAGCAGTAAGTTAAGAGAATTTCAGCTGGTATAGGAAAAACCCTGATGCAGGAGGTACTGTAGCTGCTGGAGCTCACTCTGGGCTCTCCTGGCCAAAGAAAGAGTCATTCTCCTTGTTCTTTTCTTCTGGTTCTTATAAAATAAATTAATTAAATCTGATCCAAAGTAATCATAAGCTGCCACTTTATGGTCATCATCCAGCTTGCATCCTTCCTTGCCAGCTCCTTCCCAGGCTCCCATGGTGGACAAGCTCCCTGACGCAGCTGCCAAGCTATGGGAGGATGGGCTGGACATTAGCACTGATTTCTGCCTAAGTGTGGGACTGGGAGCCTGAGCTTCTGACCAGTCTTTCCTGACCTTCTCCTCCATCCGCTGTTGACCAGCCCCATCCCTGGCAGTGCTCAAGGCCAGGTTGGATGGGGCTTGGACCAACCTGCTCTAGTTGAAGGTGTCCCTGCCAATGGCAAGGGGTTGAATATGGATGAGCTTTAAGATCCTTTCCAACCCAAACTATTCCATGATTCTATGACCACCTCCACTGTACATGTCAGGGTCCCTAGAGGGTTAACACCTCCTTGCAGCTAATGGTGTGTCTTGGAGCGATGAGGGAGTTCACTGCCCTCCCAGGACGGATCCAAGAGCTGCTTGGCGTGGGGAGGAGGACAGCATGTTCACAGTGACTCCAGCGTTTTCCCTGGGGGACGATGGTGTTGGGATATCGGGCGAAATTCCTCAGGCCTGTGAGCCTTTCAGCTGACAGCATAAACAGTGTCACAGATAAGTGACAGCTTCCATCATGCCAATGAAAGCTGCAGTGAGCTGACTGCATGCCTCAGTGTGCACAGAATGACTGCTTAACCATAGAATTATAGAATCATAGAATGGTTTGGGTTGAGAGGGGCTTAAAGCTCATCCATTCCAACCCGTGCCATGGGCAGGGACACCTTCCACTGGAGCAGCTTGCTCCAAGCCCTGTCCAACCTGGCCTTGAACACTGCTAGGAATGGGGCACCCTGTCCCAGCACCACATCACCCTCACATGGAAGATCTTCTTCCTTATATCCAAGCTGGACTTCCTCTGTTTCAGTTTGAACCCATCCCCCCTTGTCCTACCAGTTGGCTTGATCCAACTCCTGCACCCTGCTCTGGCCAAAACCAGGGGTAAACCACCCCTCCCTGCCTATTTCTGACCTTCTCATCAGTGTTGCATTGTCCCAGGTTGATGGTTGGAGGGGCTTTCCCTGGCCATGCCAAAGCCCATGGTAGAGTGTACATATCTGGAATGCAGGGGCCCCATGGGGAGTGAGGGCAGCCTGTGGTGTGGTGGAGTGTTTGCAAAGACAGGAGAGACCAGACTGTAACGGGACGAAGGGCTATGGAAAACACCAACACTCTCAAGCAGGATCTCAAAGCTGAGGTCTGAATGTGGCTTGCCTGGCAGCAACAGAAGGATAATGCAGTAGAGCCTTGTTTTGATCATTTACTCGTCTAATTCATGGTCCCCAAACCAAACTGTCCCCTAACCTCTAGGCAGTACAGTCCTAGTGATGTCTCCAAAGCTTCCCTCCAAGTTGCAGCACATCAGCAGGACTTGACTGAGATTGCTCTTCGTTCCCCTGCACTTCTTTCTCATTAAAGCTCACGTTGGAGCTTTTTTCAAAGCAACCCCATGAATCTGGACCTCTGATGGGAGTCACTGCCATGAGGGTGTTTCTGAGGCATCAAAACCCTGAAAACTGTGGGTCTTTTGTGAATCACCCAACTGAATTTAGGTATCTGAGAAGGTCTCAGACTCATGGCTCATGGACAACACATCGTGGGCATCCAGAGTTACTCTTGATGCATTTCACCCTTAATGTCGTTGGTCTCCTCTCTTAGGAGGAGTTGCCCAAACTTCTCATGCATCAGTTTCTGTCCTGTGCAGGACAAGACTTTCATCACTGGAAGAGTTTCATCAGTGAGCCTGCCATAGTGGTGAAGAGTGACATAGTGAAGAGCCACACAGGTACATCTACACTGATATCAGAAACCTAGCTAGTCTTGGATTGTGCACGGCATAGCATGGTCCAGCTAGACATCTCCAGATGAATTCGGTCCAGGGAACCGTTCACTTCAGAGACCATTCCCAAAAAGCCATAAGGACCCGACTATGCAGCCCTCTGACATTGTCCCAGCATCCTTAATCACTTCCATATGCCCTCACACCGCATCACAGGGCATGCAATGCAAACCATGTGTTTCAGAGGGGACATCCACTCTGGTGGGCTGCCACACAGCACCCCCTGCTCTTCCAGAGACTCACAACTCCACCAGAGAGTAATTATGTTGTAGGACCATTGGGAGACTCCATGGGGCCCAAGAAAGGCTTCAGGCCAGCTGCTATAAAGGACTCAGTCTGATCCAATCTGCTCTACAGCCCTTGCTTGGGGGGATTGTGACCATAAATTGGCTCTTTTGTTCTCTATTTCCTTGTTGCTGTTGTTTCAGCAGCATAAATAACCCCTAGAAGTTAGCTTGGCTCCTGAGCAAGCTGTAGCTAAACTCATTTGCTGGATACCACTGGGAATGTGCTCATGTAGGTGGGCAAGGGGACCCATAGAAGGTTCAATATGCCAGGTTTCTTGGGAGGACATTGACCTTTTAGTAGGGGACACAGTGCTGAAAGCAGCAGTGATAAATCCCTAGAAGGTCATTGCATTTATTGCGTTCTCTTTCCAAGGACCTGAATGTCCCAGGTTAACACTATGCACAAAACTTCATTGCCCTGGGTATACTGAATATCTTTCATTCAGGATCTATAAAGAAGAAAGTTGTGCTCAAGATAATAAAGGAACAATTAAGGGATTATGGCCTGCTGCTGCAAAGGAGTTGATGTATAGATATATAGAGCTCTGGGTCTATACAAGGGCCAAGGATGGATTCTCTTCAACCATGCTCCTGTGATGAATACCACAGAGAATGAGGCACCTTGGCAACCCATGAAAGCAGGACTCTGCTTCAACATTAGCACCAAAACTAGACATGAAACTTTAAAAGCTGTAGACACCCATGAGCAAGGTCTGCAAGGAGAAACTGCCCCATCAGCACACACTGATGCCACCAAAAGGAACAATGAGTGCTGGTAGCGTGTGACTCTGTATGGGCACTGAGATGCTCATCTGCTGGCCTGACGCTGAGTCACAACAGGCATGCTGTCTTCCAAGAGCTTGCTGAGATGGTGCCACAGCTTGTCAAGGGTGCAGACTACAGCTCTCCATGGGTACTCGTTCATGTGGGTGTGAATTACAAGGTTTTGAAGAGGGTTAAGTCAATGCTTTCATGAGAGAATGAAGAGCAGGACCAAACATCTCCTTTTCACATTGTGGAAGGCAATGTTGGCACATCAGCTTTCTCATGCCTGTTGTGAAGCCAGGGCTTGGGCTCTGTCTGAGGACTGCTACAGACCATTAATTGTGGACCACTCATCATCATGAGTGTTCTTGTTCTGTGATGAAGAGTGTGGCTGGTTCAGTGTTGAAAGGAGACAGTATAGAAGGCTTGGGACCTCCAAGCTTGGTGTTAGACATTGCCTTCACCATGCCTTAAAACCAAGCTTGTCCTAAAACCAACACTGCCCTGCCCAGGGGTTGCCTGGTTTTGCTTACTGCAGGTCTCAGCCTGGAGAAGGCTGCGTGGAGACCTTAGAGCAGCTTCCAGTACCTGAAGGGGGCTACAAGGATGCTGGAGAGAGGCACTTCATTAAGGACTGTAGGGACAGGACAAGGGGTGATGGGTTCAAACTGAAACAGGGGAAGTTCAGGTTGGAGATAAGGAAGAAGCTCTTCCCTGTGAGGGTGCTGAGGCGCTGGCACAGG
>JANHGB010042537.1:2511-15499 GCA_026283785.1 Coracopsis vasa
AAATGCATTCGGGGGGGGGAGGGGCTGATACCCCAATTTCTTCTCAAATTTCTATTAATGTATGTAGTGAAAAGCTTTTATTTTTTTCATCCACATCTCTCTGCACCTTTACCTGGAGCTTTTCTATGTTTACCCATGTATATGTGAGTTATGGATGGGGTTACCCCACCCATACTCAGGCATCATCCCTGAGAGTCTCCAGAGAAATTATAGTCTCAGCAGAACACAGCTGTCAAAACCGTCTGATGGTTTGCAGTGTGAGCAATCTGGTGGGCAGTAACTGATGGACATTTCTGAGGGGTTACAAACCATGTGCCTAGGTCTGATGTGCCACGGCTACGCAACATTCCCAGTGAAGACCCCTGCTGTGCCATGTCACAGTCAGGCAAGGTCTGTGAGGGGCTTTCAGGCAAAGGTTACGAATTCATCTCTTTCCCCAGGTTATTGTCTGCAGGAATATGGAAAGATTGGATAGATGGGGGTTGTGTTTGTTTTGGGAAATGCTGTTTCTTCTTCTGTCTCTGAGAGGGAATACATTTGGTGATGTGTTATTGTTAAACTATATACGTGCTCTCTGGAGAGTCTTGTACACAATGTACTGTAATGTATCATATCTGTCTGTAAGAGGAATAAACAGGTACATGCTGGTACACAGCCAGGATCTGTAACAAGAGCTGAGCTCTGCATTGACAAGGAAAGTGCAAGTGACATTTGCACAGGACTTTGCAGCAGCTTCTCACAGAATATTATACAGACTGAGAAAACATAGCCCCTGAGGAAACAGATGAAGGTGCATTCCTCATGGATTACTATGTGATGAGACTTCAGAAGCAGTGTGCAGCACCGGTAGCCAGCATCCCAAGAGCAGTAACAGTACTCTTGCCCAAGGCACTGCCATCACAAACTGACAGCCTGCCTCTGTAAAACTGGAGGAAAAGAGAGTTAGAGGCAAACCTTAACATTTGGAAGTTAGTCAGCCACCCTGTCACACTCCTGCTACCCTGTTTGGCAGCAGAGCAGGCTGGTGACAATGTTCTCTGATCACAGACGGTTTGGAAGTAAACTGGCAGATCTGCAACTGGAGCATGTGTCAGCATTACCTTCAGTCAAAATCCTTCAAAATTCACTTTAGTAGCACAAAAATAAAGGCTTGGCTTAACATTTTGTCCCTCTTGTCCTTGTCTTGCTCCTTCCACACACATACCCATGTGAAGGAGAGGCAGTTTCAAACAAGCTTCTCACAGAAGAGTCACCCTCCCCTCCCAGGACTTGCACATGCCTCTTCCCACTTCAGTCCCATCCCACAGTTCTCCAAGGTTCCCAACTCATGGTCAGGATAAATCAATTCCAGTCCCAAAATCTGCTTTATGCCCTTATATATCCCAAGCAAGAACTTGAGGCTCTTTTTTCTCTGAGTTGTTGCCCATCTCTACGTCAAATGCTGCCTTTGCAGAAATTCTCACCCTGGTTAATGACCTTTCCCTTCTCCTCCCTGTCCCATTGTTTCCTCTCTGCCATTCCACACGTGGCTCAGGCTCTTATCATCAGCTCAGCCTCCTTCCCGGTGGAGATCCCAAATTCTCAGGGTGGAGGAAGCTGCTGCTGAGAGATGAGGAAGATCTGGGAAGCAGTGAACCCCTTGCAAATGAGAGCTGGAGAGGGCTCTTCTCAGCTCTCTGCTTGCTCTCAGATGTGCTTCTTGTCAGTCTTGCAGCTCTGGGGAGGAAGAGGCAGAAGGGCTTTTTTAATCTCAATTTGGCAGGCAAGCAGTCAGGCAGGTGACAGATAGGGCAGAGGGGTGCATAGATACAGATTAAGAAGCAAATAATATATGAAGTCACTGGAATAAAGTTGCACAAAGCCAGAGAGAGAGAGACAGACTTCAGACAGCTTCACTCTATGGAAACCTTTACCATGTCAGAAAATAGTTTGTTGCTATTGTCATAACAGAAGTGTTGGGCTTTAACAAACACATCTTTCAACTGCTTCTTTCTTCCTCCTCTGTCAGAGCTCTCTTTCAATAATTCAGATAAATTATCCTTGGGAGCTGCATTTCTGTACTGGAATAATTGAGATCTGAGATGATTCCCTTAAACTGTTAGGCCACGTGGCATCAGTTGTGTCTGACAGCAAAAGTTAACCTCTGCCGTGGCAGCAGGAGTACTGGCTTAGCAAAGCAACGTAGGTAAGGAGACACAACACTTTTTATTAGACCAAATGGTAGACCTGAAGAAAGGCTTTTGTATCAAAAGTTGTCCATTTTCTCCGACAGTGTGTGCGGGTCTAACAAATGACAGGATTCCTTCCTACTAGCCTTGTGTTGCTTGCATTACGTGTGCTTTGATCAGGGTCTGCTGTTTGCTTCAAACACTTCCCCAAGAACATTTGCTTGTTTTAATCACCACTGGCTGTCTCTTCTGTTATCAAAGGAGCACCTTTTGCTAGCTTTTGATACAGTGAATGCATCACCCTCTAATCAAAGTGATGTTTAACTTGCCCCTGAGCATCTGGAAAGAATCCTTGAACAGCAGTTACTGGCTAAATGTAAAATACATATTTATTAACAGCTGTGCAGGCTGAGGGGTGGATGTCTGTATATATGTACATAGTTTGTCATGCTGCATTTGTAGTGCTGGAATGTGCAGACAGATGCTTTTTTTAAATTGCAGATTAAACAGAGATGTAAAATAAAAATAATGCACAGGAAAAATAGTTTGAATTTCATATACAGTACTGTTCAACTGAGTGGCTAAGACATCACAAAACCACACTTTAATACTTACAGTGGTTATCCTTGTAATTATTAGCAGTGGACTGACAAATAGCTTAGTAAAAATATCTGAAACTTTAAATATTAAAAAGGAAGAAGCAAGTGGAAGGCAAGTGCCTTTCTGGGGCACTGGGGTCACCCAGCAGCCTCTTCCAGAATTCCTGCAGTCCTCAAACCCTGTATTCCCATCCACCTTCTCTGGATTGTGACGGAGCTACAGAAGGCAAGCTGAAATTACTCAGAGGTAATCAACAGGTATGTTCTATGTATATATACACTCACACAGAACAGGTTTACATGCATGGAAAAAAAACCCAACCAAAACTACTGTTTTGAGACTCTGTTGTCTCAAGTAATGACTTCACTAATGATGCCACTACATGTGGGTAATAGTACAGGCCTGTGTATCACCCAAGTTTTAGCTTAGAATGCGCATCTTTTGCCCAAGTGGGGAATGTTTGTTGGTGGCAGTTGCACCATAAAGTATTGGTAATTCAGTAATTGGTAATTGGCTTCCACTGAAGAAACGGTTGAACACATTGCCCTGCCCAAAAGCCACGAAGGAGCCACCTGGGACTAGTAACAATTTCTGAGTTGACAAGCAAGCAGTAACAGAGGGACCAGTGCCCTCCATGGGGCTGGAGCATCTCCATGGGCTGGAGGAAGGCTGCACAGCCACGCAGCTGCTCCTGGCCACGTGCCTGGGAGAGGCACCATGGAGAACCTACCGTCTCAGTGAGCCCTCAGGCAAGACGATGACAGGAGAGATGAAGGGCTCTCCAGACAAGGGTGCATGGCCTATTTCAGTGTATTTATAGCGTAGCCTTTCTTTGTTCCGCATTATGTCCTTGAGGAATGAGGGTCAATTAAGTCTGAATGTCAGAGCTAGCACTGCTACCCACAGTTATTGTATGAACAGAAACGGCTGTCAGCAGAGCCAGAAATAACCTGATGCCCAGAAGCAGACAAGACAGTGAGTAGAGCGGGAATCTGTTGTACAAACTGGAATCTTGCCAAAACAATTATGGCCCCCCTCCTTTCCCCAGCTCCTCTATCGTTTGCTTCTGCAGTACCTCTCCAGCTCCTAGCCAGGGTGCTGCTGTCACTTTAGCAGGCAAAGTCCCCGGAGACAGCATCCTCTTCATCCAGCTTGACCCAGGTGAAGGGTGGGTGTCAGGTCTACCCTCGCCAGCTCCCTGGAGCAGCAGTCATGGCAATGGGCATCTGGAGGTGCCTGTCCCATAGTGGGATGAGCCATGCTCTCAGAGTGAAGTGATCCCACCCTCCCCCTCCTGCTTGCAGACCTGTGCTGTGGGCAGATCACAAACGAAGACTCTGATTTTACCAAATCAGAAAAAAAACACAACACAACCCAGCAGATTCAAATTGGAGATACTCCAATTATTAGGAGCAAATAGAAATCACTGCGCTCCCCTCATGCAAAACATTTGTGGTGCTGCTGCTAAATGAGCTGCTGCAAATGTTGTAATATTCCAGTGATTTTTTGTAACTAAAGTAACTACTTTGGTGGTTCAGCAGTGAATAGCCTAAACTGAGCTTTTCTAGCAGAAAAACAATGAAAGAAAATGGGAAGTTTAAGCTGTAGAAAGGGACTGATGACACCGGTGGCACAGCAGGAGGGAAATAAGGAGCAAATGGAAGTTTGGCAGTCTGGGATGGAAAGGCTATGTTGCAGGCAAAGCTCCTGAAAAGGGATCAGGGGGTCATCATCCTATTATGAGATCAAGGAAAGGCAAGTTGTGAACGCAAATGGAATAATTTAAAAGAAAGCTAGTGAGAGGGAGAGATGAGGACAGCACTGCATCCTCCTGGGGCAGAGATCTGCCTGGTTTGGGACAAAGGAGTTGGTAGGGCTGTTACAGTCCTAATCCTCCTGTTAACTGAATAACATATTAAAAATTAAAGATTGGCCAAATCCCCGCTGCTCTGCCTCTGCAGGCAGGAGAGCTCATCTCCATTGCTGCCATCAGGTAAGGGAGCACTCATGCACAGCCAAGAGCAGTGCTCACAGAGAGTGGCTTGCTGCTGCTTGGAACCGCCTCCCTAGAAACCCACTTGTGCTCATCCATGTGAGTAAAGCCTTGGGTCACCGATAAGGTGCATACACAGCTGTCTGCAAAACTAAGGGCATTGTTTTAGTTCCTCCACCTGCCTTAACCTAGTTTTACCCTTCCTCAAATTCTCCTTAGCATTTTTCCCCTATCTGTTTTGTTGCACTCCTATTTTGCAGCCTTCCTCAGTATCCACTACTGGTTGATGTGAAAGACAAGTGGGCAAGATTCATTGTTAGGCTCAGGTGATATTGCCTTTTCTTTTCTTCCTTTGGTAACGGCTTGCTAAAAATTAAATCATTTAGTAAAAGGACAAATTAAATCATCACCTTATTTTTTCTTTGGGTAACATAAGAGCGTGTGTGTTATGTTTTGTTTGAATTAAGGCTATAATCATACACACATTGCTGAAACTGTTACTTTTTGTAAAGTGGCTTTATTATTTTCTGCATATTTTTCTTTGTGTGTGGGGCTTTTTCTTTCTATGAAATTGCATATCCATGGAGGATTTGGGGGCACTCAGCCAGTCAGTCCAATTTGGAGTTGGATGGTGGTTGTAGTGGGCTAAGTCCCTTATCTGTCCCCTTCAGCTGTTTTACTTCTCTGCTATTGATGGAAACATAAAATTAAAAGTGGAATCAACTCAGAAGAGGCAGGAGCCCAGCAAGAGACTGCAAGAGGGAAAAGTTGAGGAGGGAGATTCTGACTAATCTCTCTGCAGATGGGCTAATGTGCTGATGGATTTGGTTTTAAATACACATGCAGTAGATCGGGTATTTCACAAACATTGCCATTTCATTTATCTTTGTGGGTATCAAAGCAAGTATAAGAAGAAAATGGAAATCAGGTTGGTAATGGTTGGGGTTTTCTTGGAGAAGTGGAATTTATGGAATTATGGTTTCCCACATGATGTGTACTGGGAAATGGTGAAGCTCAGGGAATGAATAGGAGGCCTGAAAGTGGATTAGCCATTCCTACAGGGCAACAGTAGAAGCATAAAGAGGAACTAGCTAGTGTATATGCTTTATTCTGTGCATACTTCATGTTATATACATGCCACAGTGAAAAAGCAACTCAAGTTATTAAAATCAATGGTTACAATGGCACAAAATTGACATAAATAACAATATAAATTTGATGGACCCGACTGTCTGGTGTGTCTGCAGGATTCATAGTTGTCTTTGTACCTTCTGACTCTGCACCAGAGAGGGCCTTGAATGTTTTCTAGGTTAGTACTTCCCAGTAGGCTAAATGGTGATAGCTTCCTACGTCTCTCGATGACCTAGATTGGTGGAGGTGCACAGAAGTCAGCTGATGCTGCTTTCTTCATGCAAGCCTCTCTGCTGTGCTTCTGTTTGGGGGCTGGCATTAGACAATGCACACTAATGAATGAAATCTCTTGTGTGAGCGATTCTCCCCAGGGAGGATCCTTTGCCTCTTGTATCACAGCAACATGCAAAACAAAACCTTATGATCAGCATTGTACCTCATTAACTGGCTGGTCCTTCCCCTGCAGTGAGGACAGGAAAAGGGCAACTCTTTAGTGCCTCAGGGACAGGCAGGCAAATCCTTCTCTTGAATGAGGGTTTCTTGCCATAGCTAATACAGAGGAGTGACAGGATAAACCCCACCTCTTTGCATAGGAATCATGTTCTCCAGATCTTGTCCATGGAGGGAAACAAAGGTGCACCCGGGGCTGGGCTCAGTGTGAGTGAAGTATGGGAAGGAGGAGGTGTCAGTCTGTGAGATCAGTGATGGGAGAAGGGCAGAAAGGCTGCAGTGGGTGTCAGAAGGAGGAGGTGAAGGAGCAAGAGAGTTTCTCTGCAACAACGAGAGTGGAGAGTAGCAAGAGAAAGCAACACAAGGAAGAGGAAAGTAGAATCTCTGTACTTATCTAAGAATATTAAAAGATACTATCTTTGTTTTACTTCTCTGCTACTAAAGTAAAAGACAAAGGCAGAAACAAGTTGTTTTTCAAATCAGAAAATGTAATGCTAAATGAAGCAGTAAGATACATTGCTGGTGCAAGTACGATTGATTTGGCTGACGTCTATTTTCTGCCTCCTACTGGGCAGCTCAATGAGCTGCTGAAGAGAAGGATGCATAAATTTTGGGTAGGTGAGGTGTTGCATTGATGAAAAGAGCTATGTAAAGCTTGGCATCTTGTGGACTTGCCTCCCCACCTGGTTGATGCTGATGTCTCAGGCTATGGACATTGCTTTTTGGATCAGGTACAAATTCCCAGTGGCGTTGCAAGGGGCCACTCTCCCTATTCCTGTCCTTGTGTAGGGATGGGCATGTCTGAATCAATATACTGATGCTGAAAACTAACTGTCCTGGGCTGGATTAATTCTTGCGGTTGTGTGAAATCTACTGTGAGCAGAAAGGATGATCCTCTTTTTGGCTCCTACCACTTTTTATTCCATGCAACTTCCAAGTCTCTTGATTTTTGATGTTCCTGGTTGACATTGCAATAAAGAGAGGAGGCTTTGGTCAAACCCACTAGAACTCCATGTAAGTTTTGTCTGGGTAGCTACAGCCAAGGCAGGTTTCACAGGCATCCTGGTCTTTCAAATATGCATTCAGGGCATGGTTTCTGGAGACTTTGTGAGAGGTTCTGATCTCAGAATAGAAAATCAAACCCCACCTCTTGGGGTATTTATAGATCCTCCATGGCTCAGGGGAATTTCCTCACTAGTTGTCTTCTGCTAAACAACGACAGTGCTTTTTTTTCTTTTCTTATATAGTCTGTAGCAGAGCTAAGTGGGCTTCCCTTCTTGATAAAAGACCTTTCTCAGTGAGTCACAAATGGATCAGCTCCCTAGTGCAGCTCACAGAATACCGCCTGCTCTTTCAGGGACAAAAACTCACTATGCCCTTTACGTAAGGATTTTCTTTACATGTGGAGAGATTGCCACATGGTGGCAATTTACCTCCACTTTACAACTGTATATACAAGCTCCTGAACAAGTCGAGCTTCTTTTCCAAATCCCTGCTTTCTTTCAGCTGATCTTGGGCTCTTAGGAAATGCTGGCACTTCCATGTTAAGCTTGCTTGTTCTTCCTTTGGTTTTGTTGCAGGTGTTTGTCCCTTTTCTCTCTTCCCTCCCATCCTGCAATGCTTAGGGTGCCATGATTTTTTCCTGAGTACTTCCAGCCTTCGTATCAAAAGAAAATCAACTTGGATTTTTGATTTTTGGTTTGGATTTTATATAACCCTTGGTTTAAAAAGCTAGATAAATTTCTTTTCCTTATAGGCATGAATGGGATGACCATGGGGACAGCTGAGGAGCGCAAGGAACCACAGCAGTATGGGTGCAGAAGGTTGAGACAGAACGCGAGTCCATGCTCAGGTCAGCTTCCTATGACCCTCTCCTCCAGTGTGCACAGGGAACAAAGTGAGGAGCATAACCCAGTCTCTGCCATAATACCATTGAAACCAGATCAGTTCTGAGAGACATTTACACACTTACTTTAGAAAAGGGCAGCAAACTCAACAAGAGCTCTCTATTATAATCGTACTGTGAAGATGCTGACCACGTGGTGTTCTGAAATGGGTCCAAAGCAGGGCACAATTTCCTGCTTTCCTTTACACGCAGCTGCTCAGGGTCCAGCACTCTCATTCTCTAAAAAAAGGAAGCACCCTTCTGAGGATGCAGCCTCAGGTTGAACTGTAGCAGCAAAGGAAAGGATCTCACTCCACTGCAAGCACAGCAAAAAGAGGGGGCTCCTTGCACAGGAGAAAAGCCAAGATATCCCTGGAGTAATTCCAGAGGCTTGCAGGCTGAGGTAGTTTTACAACATCACAGAAACATGACATCTTATTTTTCAAGAGTCCTCACTGTAGGTTAGTGACTTTTGTTCTTTCTTTTCAACACAAATTTGTTGAGAAGTGTTGAAACCAACCTCTTACTAAAGTTTGTCTGTGCCAACCTACCACTTTTTGTTGTTTAAAGTAGTATTTTCTTCTGTATTGAATTTTGTTCATAGATGGCTAAAATAGATTTAAAAGTGGGAGTATTTGTCAAGCAATGTTTAGGATCAAGCATAATTTTTTGCCATTTAACCATCATAACAAGCACATACTCAGCAGACAGTCTGAATAAAATTCCATTGTATAGAATCGTCCTCCGCTAGGAATTATATTTTTTATGGCAGATTTACTCCTCTGACAGAGAAAATTCAATACGTAGCTGTATTTCTATTACAGATACGGTCTTCTGCTAGCCAACAGATAAGCTTTTTATCAGCAGCCATGCTTCTGTGGCACTCTCCTGGGCTCCTGCCAAGCTCTGCCTTCATTCCTTTCATGAACAGATCAATGTGCAAACATTTGAAAACCTTAAATAACATAATAGCTACTTGAATGCATGCCCAAAAAAAGCCCCAGAACCAAACCTATTTCAAAACTGCTACACCAACATAATGTACCTAAAGCAAATCTACAAAACCAAGGAAAGAAGGGAAAGCAGTTGCACATTTCCAAAGCTGCCCTGCCCCACATTCCGTATACACCAGCTTTTCCTCTAAGCCACGGTGGGAGCCCACCTTCCCATGCCCCTTTGCCACATCACCCCTCAAACAGAACATGCAACACCAGTATCAGCCAGAGCTGGTAATGTTGGGAAGAAGAGTCTGGGTAAAGAATGTGATGAAGAGCAAGTAGAGAAGAGAGATCACAGTGTGGTGTGTTGTTTGTTATGCATCAGAACAATATTTGGAGGGGGTGCATGTATCAAAACACAGAGCCACTGGTTAGTGCTCCCATCTAAAATTCAGAGATGACCAGCAGCTGCATTGTCCACAGTGGCTGTTAAGGGTAATTGAGCACCATGCATTTATAACGAAGCAGCAAGACTCTTCACCTTACACTGCCACACAAACAGACGGCATTAACTCATTTTGTCTTCTCTGCTCTTGTGAACTATCTCTTTGGTCTCCTTTTTGCAATGGAATAAGCACCTGTGGAGAGAAGATCCTTTTTTTCTCTCTGTTACCCTTCAAATGAGAGGATGTGTGCTTGGAGTGATGCCTGTTAGCAGGAGCAATGCTGGAATGCTAGAATCAAAAAGTTCCCCGTTGGGAAACAGCAGTGGTAAAAGAAGAAAACAGAAGAAAATGAAGTGACCTTGGTGGACAGCCATTGAAGGAAAAAAATGAGAAAAGAAACAGGGAAAACTGAGTGGAAAGGGGTTAACGTGTGAGGACAATATGACGTACAAGAAATGGAACATGAAAACACGCATCTTCCCCAAAAAAACCCAAACAACAAACATGAGCATATGCAACAAAACAACAGACACAAAAAGATGAATCAAATCTGTCTCCTTACTGAGGGGTTGTACTTCCTTATCTTTTTTTATATGAACTTATAAATGCACTTCATTACCTTTTTTCCTGTCAGGGGGGATATAAAAGATGCTAATAAGTTCTTACAGAAGGTAAATAGTTTAAGGGGATGATACTAGTGATACTGAAGTATTAAAACAAAGATCAAAGCCAGGACTGCCAGAATAGGGTTTCTAGGTTATCTATATACCATTATAGCTCTAAAAGATTAAAGACTCATTTGAACATAAAAAGATGAAAAATCGTAGGGATCATCTCCATTATAAAAATGGCTTGATTACAAAACACAGTAAAGGCCTGATTCTCTCAGGCTCAGACTGAGCGATGCTTTATGAACAGCTCCATTAAAATTAGTGGGATTGACTCGGTGTGATCTGTTTCTCAGCAAGAATAAGGGTTTCCAAAGTCAGTCTGCTCAAGCTCAGTGGCATTTTTCAACACTTCAATCAGTTTCTGTTCTGGCTTCTGGAGCAGTAATGATGACAGCAGTGTTTTGGCTGGTCACCTCCATCGTCATCAGCAGTGCAGTTAGTTATACAGATAAATATTTGTCATAAGGAGTGAAATCTGTGCTCTGCAACCTAAATCCATCAGACTATCAAGTATTGTTACAGTAGGTGCTAGCTCCACCAGCAGTCCCTGGTGCCATGGGGATGAAGGTTTCTGCATTCAAACTCTATAATTCCTTGGAAACAAGAGCTGCTCTGGGATGAGTGGGATAAGTAAACAAGTGCACTAGGCCACACAGCTCTTCCTGCTCTCAGAGCTACAGCAATCATGGACACAAACATTTCAGACATACTGCTAAAGTAGGTGAAAAAAGACCCTGAATGAAGTAAAAGACAAACCATAGTACTGAGAAGACCAGATCACTTTTTTTTTGTCTCTGTTTCAAACGTCACCTGTTATGGCAATGTACTCTCAGGCCAAATCAGGCTTGTGGAGAGGACAAGTAAAGCTCAGTTTGAAAGAGGGTGGTTGTACTTCAGAGGTGGTGTTTCTCTTGTCATTTCCCTTTGTAGTCAAGCACAAACAGTTCCAGGTCTTTACATAAACTCTAGAGTAGCGTTCAAAACAGGAAGATAAATTCAGTACATTAGAACTCTCGAAGTTGTAAGCCCCAGCTAAGAAGTAGCTATAAAGGAGAGCTGGTTTGTTTTGGTGTTCATATCTTTACATTTCCACCACCTTCTGTCTGATAGCTCCAGTTTTGCTCAGATGTCTCAGACTTGCTGCTGCCATTGCAAATGTTATGGTCACTGGCGGCTAACACACAGGCCAGGTAAAGAAAGAAAGCAAAAGTGGAGGAAAAAGCTACGGTGTCTTCCTAATAATTTTTAGGATTATGGCTTCCAACATAGACTTGAAATCTGGGACTTAGATTCATCTATAGGTCTGAAGGAATCCTTAGCATGCATCCACTCCTGCTGCTGACAGATGGCAGAGCAGAGAAGGACGACTATGAAGATAACAGCATTTCACCCACAGCTTTGTCTTGCACTGTAGTAGCATAAGGTTGCTGTGAAATCAATGGTGTTTCAGAACATTTCTTGCACTGCCAAGGTTTCTGGCTGGAGGTAGCCCAAACACACGGTCTAGAAACTCTCAGTCTCAGCACAGAGGTCACACAAAAGAAGATTCCTAGCCAGAAGACAGGCAGGTTTATGTGGGTCAGGGCTGTTTCTTTTTGTGCCACGGTCCCTGCCTGCCCTTTCCACCTTGAACTGGGGAACTACAAAGCTTTAAGCCCCTCAAAACTTTTTTCCCTCTCAGCTTGTCATGAAAGTGGCTAGGCACGATACAGGAAGGAAAACAGTGGAAAGACTGAAAAAAGCTGGAAGCTTTAATATATTCCTACTCTCTGTCCCCATTTCTCCTTTTCCATGCATCAACAGTTTTAATAATCTGGAAAAAGCAAAACCCGAAACCGGAAAATCCTTTTCTATCCAATGTCACAAAATGCTCATCATATGCTGACAAATACTATAATGAGAGGTGATGCATTTAATACGTTCTCTTTTTTTTTTTTAGTTCTGCATTTGTAAAGTAGCTGCTCTGAAACAAACACCTTGCATTTTAAAACAAACGAAAAATTAGGATCTGCTTACAGAACCAAAGTTAATACAGAAGGGTCTTTTAAACAAGATAGATGAACAAATAAATAAATAAAGCAGTGAAATCACTCTTATGTATAATCTCTCTCCACTACAAAAATAAACCACTGCTACATCTACGCTAAGCATATGTAGAGTAAACAAAACAGATGGAGGATTTCCCACTGCTGGTTCCTTTCTTCTAAGGATGGTTATTTTCAGTTCATAAACTCTCAGCTGTCATCCCCGATTTATCTCCACCACAAATTTCTACCGGGGTTACCCGGCTGCAAGCTGGGGCAATGAGGCACGTCTCCCAGCTCGCCACTCTTCCCTCCCTTCCAGCCACAACGTTTGTACCCGGGGTTTGTGCTTCTCTTGTAACCCTAGTTCCGTTCTTCCCTGGAACAGTGCCTGACATTTAGTGCACCTCGTTTGTGCTCCAGCACTGTGAGATGTGTATGAAGAAGAGGCACACTCTGAGTCTGCTGGCAAGCATCCTCTTTTCTCCAGGGAGGGAAAAGGCGCTACTAGGGATAACGAAACCCCGCCTGCATTCATCCCCCTACCCAAACAATGGCTTTATTTAAACATATAAAGACATCGCTGTACAGAGATCCTTTAAAAAATGTTTTAGCCGTCCCCAGCCGTAGAGAGAGAGCGACCACTTATTTGCTGGAAAGGGCTCTTCCCGCCCCTTCCTAC
>JANHGB010042542.1:17199-39557 GCA_026283785.1 Coracopsis vasa
GCTCCGGATGGTGTGGCTTAGAATGGATGCCCAGTCAGGAGATACATCACTGACTTGCTCCATGGTTTGCTTATGATCACATAGTTTCTCAGTGCATCTGTAGACCATGAACTCCACCTCTGACCTTTAGTATACAAGGTCATTATTATATATATTATTTATATAACATATAAAACACAGCAGCTGTAGAGCACAGGGAAAACTGCAACACCAGAGGCCAGTTCCTACCTGTTGAGAAGGTACTGCCAGTCTTTCTGCTCTGGTGATCGCCCTTATAGGCCATCACAAAGATGGTATACCTTACTCCTTGTTCCAGTCCCTCCAGCACAAACTGTTGCTCACTAGGACTGAGCTGTATTTCCTGCCAAATAAAACAGATCAAAGGTCAACCCAGCTCTCAATAGTGTTTAACTTTTCTGGACCACAGTGCCTCATACGCCATATGCATTTACAGGCTTCTCTTGTAGAGTTCAGACAGGCACATTCATTGTATATCCTTGAAACATGGAGACCATCTCCTCAGAAGAAAGACTTAGGGCAAAGTCTCAAGGAATACTGTCAGGACTCTGAGGACACCCTATCCCTGGTGAGGGCTGCCCTTCCAGGTAATGAAGAGATAGAAAACAGAAGTAAAAATGTTCTCTGCACCTAGAGATCTGTTGGGAAGAGGTCACAAAGTCCCTCCACAGCTTCTACTCAGGACAGTAGCACATGTCCTTCCTCAAGCTCTTCTTCCCTGGGCCGTGGATAGCATAGATTCCCCTCCAGAATTGTTTTCCTGTAGTCCGTATAGCCACAAGACCCAAGTGGCAGAGCCCATAATCATAGGGGTGATTTCAGTGGGGTCTGCAGGACTGAGGAGTTTGCTGTACCTTGCTTGTACCATCTCGACCCTGGTAGGTCAGAACGTAGCCATCAATCTGTGCTGCAGGAGGAGTCCAGGTAACCACACCAGTAGAATGAGTCACATCTGATACATGGAGGTTCTTGGGAGGATCAATCTCTATTGAAAAAGAAAATTCCAGTCTCATAGTATAAACAAAAGACACCAACTGCAGTGCAGTACTTGGGCTGAGCTTTCAGAGCATGTTAACTGGGAAGTACAGAAACTACCCAGTGACCTGCATAGCTAGCAAGCAGCAGAAGCCAAACACAGCAAGGTCTGCTACAGATCTGGTCTGGGATGGTTTGTGAGCCCTGCAGCTGACTCAACTGTTCAGGGCCCAGAATCTCAACACAGCTGCCTTAGAAGTCCCCATCAGGCCCATATGCAAGAAGCATTCACAGACAGGTCAGTCTTGGGCTCTATGCCCCAGTCCTGGAACATAGCCCTAGTGTGGCTGGCTGAGAGGCCCTACCCTTTGTTTCCCTACTGCAGATGAAGAATGACTTCAGAAGCTTCATTGCCATGCTTTAGCCTTCTTTAGTAAACACAGGAATACAAAGAAACACACAGCTTTACAGTTCAGTCTGTGCTGTATATGGGACACCAGCTCCTTCACCAGCTTAGCCAGATTTTCCCTGTGCAGTCAGACTGTTCAAATTCAGCATGAGGAAGAACAACAGAATTATTTTTAAGCAATGCTAGTTCACAGCATTTGTCAAAAAGTGTCTTATGAGATACCTACAAGAGGACTGAAGTGCTTCCCTAGGTAAAAGCTCATTTGGAAGTAACAACAATGGAAGCAGGATCTGCCTAGTTTTCATCCTGTGCTTGCTACATTCTATATATTTTGGTAACATCTTAAGGAAAACAATTTAAGTAGCAAGGTTTGTCTGGCTTTCCAAGTTTTAGAGAGAATGTTCTTGATAGGCAAAACCCCACAGATTTGCTCCAACCCTGAAGTACACCTGAGTTTATAAAAAATTATAACTGAATAATTAATCTCAATTCCTTCCTCTTCCCCCCAGCTCCCCTGGGGGACTACAGGTATGTCATTGTCTGTTAATTAAGTTCTTTTCCATGTAAGCCAGGCAACAACACTTCCAACAACTTCTTCAAGACCTTGAAGAGTGCTATGAGGATAAGCATTAACAACAACTATAATGCGTCAGTGAAATACTACATTGTGAAAAGGCCACGGAGAAAGATAAGGTCAAGCTATGCCTTAGATAAATGAAGAGAGTGACTTCTCCCAGGAAGTGCTGCACGCCTTGTGTGTAGGGTTACTGCTTAAAACAGTTACAAAGGCAGAGAACAAGAAGTCAAAACACCAAAGGTAAGGAGAACAACAAGGACAGTGACGCCAAAGTTCACACAGCGTTTTGGTTTACACTGGCTATTCCTTATAACTGAAACCATCTTTCACTAGACTCACGAGTTAGGCGTTAGTACATTACCTAATGAACTCGCGATTCACCTCGGAGACCACTAAAAAACTGCTTTCAGTAAAATGAGGCAGAAACCTGCCGAGCGGCTGACTACATGTATACCTCCAGCTGGACAGCAGAGGGCGCTAGAAGGTACCAAATCCATCACGAGATGCAAGGGATCGGAAGCGCCTCCTTAAGTCTGCAGTTTCACAGCACTTAAAGGCCGGCCAGCAGTTCCCATGAGTAAGCAGGCCACTGCAGAAAGCTCCCTGACACAGCCGGTTTTAACGCCAGGGAATAACCAGCCATCACCCTGAAAATGTTAGGGGTTTTTCCCCTCAGAAGTTGTGTTATTGTAGCAGAGGTGTAACTCCAAAATTGAAAGTACGTGTGTTTTGTGCAGATATTTCAAAGCTAACCCTACTAATGCTAAATGCATTCACTCTCCCAGCAGTTTCACTTCATGCAAAATTTCCAGGTGTCTCCATTTTAATTCCAGTTAAAAGCCAAACAACCAAACGATATTTCAATTTGCTGAAACTCTCCTTGCATTTCTAGTTCCAGATCAGTTCACTCTTTTGGGCTCAGGAGATCTTCATTTATTTCCATCAGCTGCCCTCAACCTCTGTGAGCACTGGGGAGCTGTTTGACATCTTGCCCTAAATCCAAGCTTCAACTCTTTTATCTCACACCAGTTTGATTAACAAACTAAGAAAAAGTGTATCAGCAAGGCCAGTGGATGCGGAATGACCCTGAAATGTTCCCAGCACACCATAATCCTTATGGCTGGCTGAACAGGAACTTGGCAGTCTGCTAGGACCAGTCTAAGGTCAAGAGCCAAAGGGCAGGCAACTATTTTAGACTGTTCCAAATTCTAAAATGATTTAACTTTGGTTGTTAAACCTCTGTTACTGCTAGGCTTGATAACAGCATATGATGCATGGCATGCTCTTGACTGAGCACTAGTGAAATAAACTGGGCACCATCAGCTATCATCACTCTTTGCTACAACATCTGCACTTTAATCCTCTCTACCAGCAGTCTCTGTTATGGTAGCTCTGGGTAATGAAGATGCACATTCCTCATTCTGTAGCTACAAAAATCACTTCACAGCATTTCCACAGGTCACCCATGAGAGTGCCTGTGCCTGCCATGTTGATTTGCATGGTTCCTCCTTTTCCTGTCCAGGTACAGATGATGCACACCACATCTGGCTTAAAAATAATTGGGATAGCAAGAGCTGTGTCCTGCCCCACCTCTCCCTCATTCCCAGGAAATGCTAGCAGTGTCCTCTGCCAACCAGTCAGTCTTCAGCCTAATATGCAGCCAAATTCTGCAAGCAAAAGCCTTGATTATACAAAGGAAATTACTGATAGTTAAGAAACTTTATCCAGGCTCAAAACAGGCTTCCTTTTCATGTTTAGGGAGAAGACAATTAAAATAGAGATATTTCCTTCCAAGTCTTGATTCATTGATAAATACTATTATTATCAGTGACACTAGTTGAGCCATCCTAAGTTTAGACAGGATTCAACACCAGTAGTGTAATACTCTGGGGCAGAGCTAAGCCACATTTGCAAAGCTCAGCATACCTGAAGACCAAAAAGATCAGGCAAAGCTGGTGAGTGCTTTAGCAAAGTGCTGTGAAGCTCACTCTGGGCTGATAGTTTCTCAATTAAGAGCTGTAATTATTTTCAAAAAGTTATCTAGACTTAGCACCATCTTTATCTGAAGTGTAAAGGTGCCTGCAGCATGGATGTCCCACAAGACAAATCAGTGTCTAGCATATGCTCTGCAACAGGCCAGAAACTGAGACCACCTCCACAACACAGTATCATGTAGAAGCAGAAATATTTTCTGGAATACCCGTCACTGCCTCAGTGCTGATCTTCTTGCTCTGCTGTGTTCCTTTCTCTGCCCAGAGAAAGATAACATACTCAATGCCAGGTTTCAGTGCTGTCAGTGTTGTAGTGCTCTCATTCTTTTCCACTTGTATCTCTGTGTCACCACCAGAGGTGTAGTTCACCATGTACCTATCTATAGGAGCCTGGACCCTGTCCCAGGAGACTGTCCCAGGACTGCGTCCTGTCACTTGGTCAGTCATTAGATGAGCCGGGCTGTCTATTTCTGCAGAGACAGTTTGAAGGGCAGGACACAGGCTGTCATAGTCACACTGTGACACTCCTTCCCCTCAAGAGTCTTGGCAGTTTCTTCCTTTTTTGAGTCCTATCTCTGATCACGTATTGATCGGACCCACAAAGCTGGGAGGTATCGAGGTCTGAGGTGGTTTGACTGGGGTCTATCTTTAATCCTTGTAGATGCTTTCCTAGAGAACAGCACAGCCAGTCCTGACCTGGACAGAAGAGAGCCTTTGCAAAGCAAGATACTGTTACTTTCTTGTTTTCTCACGGTCACAAGCCTCCAAAGCTCACATACATGTCACCTGTCCTGAAAGTGAGAGAACAACCAAAGCTCTTTTGCTAAGCGACCAAGATGACCCAGATACACATTCACTCATCATCCTTCAGCAAGATCCTGACCTAGAGCATGAGTCTCAAATGCTTGCAACCGCTTGCAATGGATTCAGATGTTCAACTTTACAGTGTTGTTATAAACCAGCAACCCTCACACTTGGCAGATCACTACACCTCCTTAACCAGAACTTGAAACACAGGGGGAAAGTTCTGGTGAGAACAACTGAGGCACCCGGATTAATCATCCTATTGCAAGAAAAGGCATCCTGCCTACTGTTAGTCTCTCTGCGCTGTAATTTATTAATCTGCAAAAAGGAACTGAGAATTTCCTTATTCCATGATGAAGGATAAACAAATTAAGCAATTAAAATAAAACAAGACTCTACGAACACATAAGAGACTGTTGCAAAGGCTTCATTTTCCCTAATCCCTATTAGTATTCACAACATGGCCCATTTGTAGTACATAGAGGTAATTAGGTTCTTTCTGTTGTGATGTTGAATAGGTTTCACAGCAAGACGCACTAACCTGAAGTCTTGACTTGTTAAGCCTGAATCTCCCTCTACTGTGAAAATGTCTTGGGATGGATTTATTCAGTGTTAAGGCAAAGCTGAACTGTAGCTTATACTCTTAATAAAATCTATTGCCCACTTACCTGTCACAGCCTCAGTGCTGGCCCTCTTGCTCTGTTGTTCTCCCTTTTCTGCCCAGACATAAATGACATACTCCATGCCTGGCTTCAGTCCTGCCAAGGTAGTGACATTCTTGCCTTTCTCCACCTCTCTCTCCTCTGTGTCCCCGTCAGCTGAGATGTAGCTCACTCTGTATCTGTCTATTGAAGCCTGGACTTTGTTCCAGGAAACAGTAATTGCATCCTCTGTGACTTGGTCAGTCAGCAGCTCAGTTGGGCTGTCAATTTCTGGAAGTGAAAGTTGTAATTATTAGAAGTTTTAGTGCAATGCTGTGGTAATTACAATGGTCTGAAGACACAAACAACACAAGTTCTATAGGCAGAGGCAGTACGCTTTATCAGACTACGAAATCTATTTGGAAAAAACAGATGAGGTTTGGGAAATTATTCTGTGCCCAAAGACCTGAAAAAGGTTTGTGTGTCCAAAGGCCTGCTTGGTTTTTTACCAGCTTAAACTGGTAAATCTAATAAGAATTTTATCTTTAGCTATAAACCGTGATTTGATCATGCAGTGTAAACAACTGACACTTAAGTGAATCCCATCCGGATATCACCATTTGTGCAGCCAAATAATTTTGTACTGTTGAATACAGTGCAAGGTAGATTTAAAAATGGGTGCTAACTGCTAGCACACCCTGCCATTCTTGATACATCAGTAAGCATACCTGCATGTCAATGCCAAGGTGGTCGAGCCTTGGCAGGGCCAGTCAGCCTCCTGACCATGTGCTGGGCTGCTAATTTCTGCAGGAATAGTTAGGAGCAAAGACCACAAGGTTTCTCAATGATGCTACGCTTACTTCTTCTCTTCAAGGGCCCTACCAATTTCTTCCACTTCTCATCATTTTTTTCTTATCAGTGATAGACCTAAACTACAAAGCTGGAGTTGACCAATTCTGAGGTATTTCAGCTTGGGTCTAGGTCTCCTCTTCACACTTGAAAGAGCAGGGCTTTCTGTTGGGGAGCAACAAAAACACAGCCAGCCCTGCATAGACAGAGAGGAAAGCCCATGCAGAACTTGGTGTCTTTTGCTTTCTGAAGATCACAAGCTCTTGCCTCAATTGGTCTGGGAATTAACACAAGAAAGACAAAATCACTTGTTCAGAATCTCTGTCTGGAATACACCTCTCCTGGAACAAGATAATTTTATAGTAAAGCAAAGCTTCCTGCCTATCACAGCTCTGATGTCTGTTGGGCTTCTCTCTCTGTCTAGAGGCCAGGGGCATTATTTTTGCTTAGCTTCAGTCCTGTCAAAGCAGTGATGCTCTGGTCCTTCCCCACCTCCACATCCTTTGTGTCCCCATCAGTTGTTTTGTCTTTCATCAAGTATCTGTCTGTCAGAGGCCAGACCCTAACCCAGAAGACCATGACTGTGTCTTCTGTCAGCCATCTGACCACTACATGGACACTAGATTGGCAATTTTTTTTGAGAAAAGGTTTAAAGGTGAAGAACAAGGCAATAGCAGTAGTGAAAACTAAGTTCACATTCTCCCCTAGAAAAAAGCTACTTTCAATCTCCCCCAGTTATTACAGTCATTCCCCTGCCCTTTCGCAGATGGAAAAATGCCACTAGGTTTTACAAGCCTTAAGGCACTATCACAACACAGCCTGCAGGAACGTGGCCCTTCAAGGACAGCCTTTACGCAACCTACGCACAGAACATGGGGCTTATTTTGCTGGGTTTGTTTTTCTTCACTGAACTGATAAACACATCTTAGCATACTGAGCAATGAAAGATTTGCAGATGCCTCCCAAACTGTGGGAACAGCATTTCTGAGTCTGCTGCAGGCTTTAAACTCGAGGGCATAAATGCACAACCAACAGCCACACTGTAATTTACCACCCATCAGCTTAGCTGTACTGTGATTTATCACACATTAGTGGTTGAAAAAGTTGTGATTTTCCACCTGTGTGTACTAATTTCACTTCTTTTGCAAGATGAAAATTCATTTTAATGAAAGATGATGAAGCTTGTTTGTGTTTTGTGTCACCCTAGAGCAGCACACACTGGGAACTTGTATTTGAATAATCACAGCTCAGCTAGCTAGCAGCATAAGATCCTCACCTGTGGCAACAAAAATCAAGTTAATTATTTTCTTGTGCGATATGAAAATCAAGTTTGTTCTTTAGTTATAATTGTGCTGCAGCTGGGTATGGTATATGCCTGTATGCATATGCGGTGCATTTAACTTCTTCACTTCCTGGGTGGCCCACGAGCCTCCCAGCCAGTCCCCTGTGTCAGTGAGATCATGAGCTGTCTTGAGACAATGGACCAATTGAAAGCTGGTGATTGACTGAGCTTCTTAATTAAGCATTTGACTGATCCTCACTGATCCTCTCTGGATGGGAACTTCAGGCAATCCTACAAATTCCCTGAGGCAGCTCTTGTGTCTAGTCCGATTTATATGCTTTAATACATTGGCTAACATCCTGAGTGGAGCATTCCAAACACTCCCCTAGGAAATTTCTGCTATTGAAGTGCAGATTGCACATAGATAAGACATTTGTAAATAGTCAGTAGAAACTTCTCCTGTACCCACAGCCACATTGAACAGTGGCTGGCTGGAGTCTAAGAACTGAGCAAAACAGAGGTTCAAGGAGTTTCCCAACTCAGCTGCAGACACTACTGCAAGCGTCCTTCAGTGGAAACTTCTTGTCATCAAGAAAGGGCAATCAAACATCCTGTTCAGGCAATTTTATTCCCTCCTTAATTTATGCCATGATCCAAATAAATTTGATTTTCCTTTTTAGAAAACACTCTGGCATGACTATCTGTGGAAAATGTGTATGAGCCCCCTGTCTTTTTGGGAAAAGCTACAACAGTCACCCAAAGAAAAGCCTGGAGGTGGTTTATGGCATTTGAAAGGCAAGACATGAATTACATATTCCAGTTATGAGGCTTTAGTTTTTGCTGTGTTTCACTGTTCTTTGTAGTAATAGTAACTGATGCCTTGTCATACACCAGGACTCAAAACAAAGAGTCTTCAAGCTGAGCTGGAGACCTGTTCAACCACACTAGTAAGAATGACGTGAATTTTTGCCTCACTAAAAAAGCCTGCAAATCAGAAAAAGCTTCAGTAAAACAAGTAAAGCTGATGAAGGAGTCTGAATTTCAAACTCGCCTCCCACCACTGCTGCTGTTACAACTCACCTGTCACAGCTCTGGTGCTTGCTTTCTTGCTCCTATAGGACCCCTTCTCTGCCCAGATGTGGATGATATATTGCATGCCTGGGTCCAGATCCCATAAGGTGATCATGTCATTTTCACTCCCCACCTCTATTTCCTTTGTGTCTCCATCAAGTGAGGTATATCTCACCATGTACCTGTCTATGGGAGCCTCAACTTTATTCCATGAGACAGTGGCCATATCTTCTGTCACTTGATCAGCTGCCACATTGGTTGGGCTATCAATTCCTGAGAGAAGATTTCAAGGTGCAGGATTAGGAATCTCCAGCTAAACAAGGTGAAAGACTGAGCTAGGGCTAGGTTTATTGTTTAATACACTGTAGACAAGCTTAAAGCAGACCTGCCTGTGAAGAAGGAGTCAACTGTGCACCTTTTGTGCTGAGATCTTGACACATCTGTCCCCAGACCCTGTAGAAACGTCACTATCATAAAAGAAAGTTTTTACATACCAGTCCTACCACTCACTGAGGATGGTTTCCCCTCTATATTGTCTTTCATGGGTATGACAGTGACCTCGTACTCAGTGCCAGGTTTCAGGCCTACAAAGAGCAAAAGGGAAAGTTACCAACAAATAGGGAAGACAGTATCTTTCTCTTAAAGCTATTTTGTTTAGTCTATTCCAGTTCTAGGTTTGTAGCAGAGAGGAAATTAAAGTTCAGATTTCTACCTAACTTGCTTTTGTCTTAAGAATGCCTTGATAGCACTTTTGGTCTGGGCTTGCCTTGAGGGCATACACCGACTGCAGCAAATGGAGACGTCCACATAACATCAGTGTTACCAGTTCTGAAGCAGAATATGCTTTATTTCTAACAAGGACAGAATTAAAGCTGAATTAATATGCCTTGAAGCTTCCTGTCCACAGGGCATAGAAGCTTTCTCCCTCTGAAGACACTCATCAATTATGGGATAGGGGAACCCTAATAGATCTCACCCTGGCCTACGGCAGGCACAAGGTGAAGGAAAACTGGCCATCCACACATGAGAGAAGCATCATCTCAGGACTATGGTCTGACCATCAATCACTCCTGTCATTTCTTCCTGCCCCTGCCTAGTTTGGAATACCCACAAGTACTCACCAGTCATGATGTGTCTACTCTTAGGGTCATTGCTTTTGGGCACCATGACCTGCTTCTCATCCATCTCCACCAGGGATCTGAACTTCAGCTTGTAATAATCCACATCTGTCGGTGGGTTCTCCCACTCCACTTCCAGGGAGTGCTCCATTTCTTCTGTCATCCAGATGGCATTGAGTGCAGATAGAACTGGGAAGAACAGCAGAGGGTTGAGGAAGCAGCATCAGCACAAAAAGGTAAAGATAAGATAGGAAGTTGTTAAACAGTCCTCTCTGCACAGTCACCTGCTTCTGAGACCCAGACATTTTCCTGAGCCAAACCGAAGTCTTAAGCAAGTACAGCAAAATAATTGTTTGAACAGTCTTAGTTTTATCCATGGTAACACTCCAACTCAAGAGTTTTCTGGCTCTCAGCTCCCACTTGTTGTGCTAGAAGCAAGGAAAAAGTCAAAATGACCAAATTTTCAACTGTTTCTTCCAAGTCCAGGCAGACAGCATAATGTCATCTGCTTACACAATGGCATTACACTTCTCCAGAGACTGCTTCAAACATGCAATCTTTCCACACTTGATCTCCTGACCTCAGTAGCACCAGGCTTATTCAGTCCTAGGAAGAGACTATCAGGAAAAACTCACTGCTGCAGATATGTTTGGCAAATTATTATCTAGGAATGACATTCTGTCTACTTTAAAGTCCCTTTTGCATCCAGTCAAACAGCGTGCTATTCTTAATAACATGCTGGCTTTATCTTGCACACTTCTATTCGTGCTTTTTACAGTGGGAAACATTACAGATTCCCTGTAATTCAGGGGAGTCAATGCAAGTAGGATTTGGACAAGATAAAGTGAAATTTGCAATACATTCAACCCTAATGATACATATCTGGGAACAGATTTTCCAGAAAAAAAGTCAATGACAGAAAACTGCAACTGAAGCTGGGAAGAAAAAGTGCTCTCCAGCACTCAGACAGGATATTACAAACCTGCAAAGCCAAACAATTTGCTTATTTGAATCTAAAGATCGACAGCTTCTGACTGAAGAATACTGCCTGCTCCTACCTGTACTTGCTTCTAGATACGTGGGCTCACTGGCAATCCCCTTCTTCACATGATGAAGTGTGATATTGTACATGGTGCCAGGCCGGAGACCCACAATCTCACAGATGGACTGTTCTTTGGGCACGTGGACTTGTTTCACCAATGTCTCATACCCCACTGGATAATAGCTGATGAGGTAATTATCTACATCAGTCATTGGATCCCAGCTGACAGCCAGAGAGTTCTCTGTGGAGTTCAGTAGCTGCAGGTTCTGAGGAGCAAGCACTAGAAGAGAAACAAAGGAAAACACTGCAATGAGGTTGATGTCTTGTCACATGGCCAAGCGAGACACGTTTTCAAACCTATTTTGAATACAGGGAGAATGCAGAACTAGAAGCCCCAGTCTGAAGTCATCTTGGATTTGTCCATTTCTGGTCAACAGCATATCATAAACACAAATGAATACTACAGCCAGTAACAAATACAGTAACTTCCTGGAGGACTCTTTCCAGCTTCTAAACCCACACTGTCACGAGGAAAATGTTCTCATGAAGCTGTCCTTTCCAATGTCTCTAGGAAGAAAAAGACAAGCCAAAACCTTCTTTTCTTATTACTCAGTTATTCGAAAATGTCAACTGGTCCCCAAAACTGGGGAACAGCTTCTCCGTGGTAGAGACAGAAAACTGAGCTTTTCTACTGATGGAAACTTACACCCTGCAGGAGACCTGGGCAAATCCACTGCACATAATAGATTTCAGGACACCAATAGTGCCTTAACCATTTTGCCACAAGACAGACAGCTCATCAGAGTCTTGAAAGCAGCCCTTGAACACATTCAATGTAGAACATCTGTCAGAAAGTTTACCTGATTTTAATTACAAGTAAGCAAATCATAAACTGATCAAACCATCTACCAGCTGTATTTCATTAGCAAGGCATCAACAGATAGCAAAGAACAGACAGCAAGTGCCTGTAGTGCCTGTAAAAAGGAATGTGTCAGCAACATTAGGTCAGATAATATCAGGAATTCTTCTAACTTGAAAGGCAGCATTCATTCCCTTGTGTAATTCACAGCTTTCACAGAATTCTACCCTTGATATGTGCATGCCATTGCTTTTGATAAAATTTTGCACAAAATGCAAGAATGCTCATCCTGCCTTTTCTTATGATATAGAAGCTACATTTGAATAGTCCATATTTGGAATAACATAATAAAGAACCTAAACACATATGATGTGGTTTATCCCTTGTCTAAGCATAGTTCAGAAGAGGATTCTATCTGCCTTTCTGGAGGGATATGGTGTAAGAAACCACTATTATCCACTTAGGACAATGCCTAGGACAGTTTGTTTCCAAGCAGGATATTCTGACAAGGGCTTCTTGCAAAGGCAATGACTCTCTAGCCCAGGAGAAATCTGCTTTTGCAATGTGTTTGTTTGCTCTGCCCTAAGCTGCTCCAGAGCCATCTTCTCCAACCAACATGACAACCCCAAGCACTTCAGGATTTGATTAAAACACACCTGGTCAGGGCCAGTGGTGTGAAAGGGAAGGAGGCAACTGCCTGGCCTTGGTAACCTTCAAAAACCTCCTGCTTTTGCTCTACAGCAGCAGAGGACATCCTAGCCTGAAGAGAAAGGGTTCATCAGAGGCACAGCACCAATTGCTCAGGTGAATTAGGAGGATGGGTGGCTGTGGGCCGTGCCAGAGTCCATTGTATGTTCTGCTCACTCTCATTAATCTCTCTCCATCAGGCAGCTCCTGCTCCAGAAGCAGGCTGAGGTCCTAATGGCTGAAGCAAGCAGGAAATGAGCAGCACATTTAGAGATCCAGCACTGGGCTGAGAGCTCACGTGGGGGCTTGTGGGGAGCCCTGGCTCCCCTGGGAACACCAGAGTGTCCCTCTTTATTTTCTTTTCCAATTTACTGATTACAGAATCATCACAAAGACTTCCTGGTTAAACTAATACTGTGTCAAGATACCTAAGAACTGGTTTTGTGGATACTGTCACTTTAATGTGTTCATTTATTCATCTTCAGATATCCCACAGTGTTATTTTGCAGTACCAGTAAACAAAGCCCAGAAAGAGCACAGGCTAACACTGTTTTCATGCAGGCCTCATGTCTGGATGAAGAATTTGAGCTATTAATATTTTAAATAACAGACAAGTCTCTAAGCACATAGATCAAGCCTGAGAGATGAGGGATGACCCAGAGCTAAAAAGACCTGAAAGTAAGGTCACTACAAGCCCTTACTGAGCAATACCTGGTGCTCAGTGTGTGTCTGTTGCTTATTTCTCCTTCATGAGGAGCTGTGAAAGGTTAGACCAAGCAGTGAAGGAAAGGTGGCTTTCAGGGTAGAAGGCTGAATGCTGAAATCTGGAGTATCAAACTGTGGTTGTATGAAGATTATAGGTTTTTCAGAGTTAAGTGGAAATTGCTGGACACACACCTCAAGATCAGCTCACTCAGGTCCTCTCAGGGAAATCTTACTGCTTTGTAGCAAAGCAGGATAAGGGAAAATTTCCCAAACATCTCACTTCAAAAGCAGATTATTTAAAGGATTTATGCATCCTTTGTCTCATAGGTTTTATCAAATCAACTACCTTATTAGCAAGGAGTGCACACTGCAGCAAACATGATTTTACCTTCTATTGTCTCATTTGCATATCAACAAACAGACTCTGGCTCCCTCTTTAATTATAGGCTCCATACAGTTTTGTTTTTCCCTGCAGCTGCTACACACAGGCTTGTGCACCACTGTCTGTATCTCCTTTTTCACCTTTCCCCAGTTCAACAATGTTTCCAGGCAATTCTTGACAGCAAGGATCAGTCACCGATGCCCAGCCCAGCAGGAGCTCGGAGAAGAACATTCTCACCCCACATTTAGCTACTACAGCATTAACCAAATAATTATGGAAGGTAGAAAAGAAAACTCAGTTTAAAAGAGTGAAGGGAGAAATAGCTCAGAGGCATGTCTTACCCTGGGAGCAGTCAAGGCCAAAGAAGCCGTCATGGCAGTAGCACTCTCCTGTGTCACAGAACCCATTGCCACTGCAGTCCCCAGGACATCGTTTCTCACTGCAGTCCTCCCCGATGAACTCCTCGTAGCACTGGCAGACCCCTTTGGCTGTGTCACAGATCCCATTGCTGCTGCAGTTCTCCGGGCAGAGCTGATGGCTGCAGTCCTCACCGAAGTAAGGCTCATCGCAGATACACTTCCCACTATCGCAGCGCCCATGACCGCTGCAGTGGCTGGGGCAGGAAGGACGGGAGCAGTCGCTGCCCTCCCAGCCCTCAGCACACTTACAGCTGCACGTCTCATAGAGGAACGTCCCATGGCCACTGCAATGCGAGACATCTGGCCAGAGCAGCACCCAGATGCACAACATCAAGTGTGACACACAGATGAGAGAAAATAAACAAGTAAAATTAGGAATACAGCAATGCAAAGGTAGTGAAAAGGTGTGCTCAATGTCATTAAAGGGAAAGCATAAACATCACTGGAAAATATGGGCTGAAAAATACTTGAGGACATCACCATCTACATCTGCCCCATGTCCAAAGAGGGACCAGCTCCACTCTTGCCTTTCCCAACACATTTGTCCATAGTTGGCAGGAATGCAGATTCCATGACTGCCCCACAGGGTCAATTAGAAAGCTTTTCACAACTCCTGACCTGAATCTTCCTAGTTGTAATTTAAGCTCACCATTTCTCACCACAGTTATAAAGATGGAGAGCACATTATTCTCATCTGTTACATGCCTGAGTTTTTCATGTAAGCAAAGCCTTAGCACTTCTCCCTGTCTCCATTCCCCAAAGAACATTAGTTCATTAAATCTTTTCTTAGAGGACATGTGGTATAAAACTTTGATCACAGGCAGAGCCTGTGACCACCACAAAACATAAAAACTCTGCTCTTCTTTCAGTCAGTTATCAAGGAGGAAGTAAACAGACAAATTCTCAACTGCAAAATTACGAAGGCAAAAGTAAGAAAGGAAAAGACAGCAACAAGAAGCACCTCCTTCCTCTTCCACCCTCCTGTCCTCCAGGAATTTGCCCACTGAATCCTCCCACCTCTGTAAAACTCAAGAATTTGTTCCATTCCACTTTTCCCCTGCTCTGGTTTCAGAAGTTGTACATACCACCACATTTTGGGACCTTCAGGTCTTTCACATCCCAGAAACCAGAGCACCTTCCCATCTGTAGGACTAGGACATTCCACTCACAGAGAACCCCCAATAACCATGACAAATGGATTCCAGTCCCCAAATCTCTGCAGTAAATAGGATGTACCTGGGATGTAAGAACAGATACTGGAATTCTTACTTACCTCGGCTTCCCCCATAGCACTTCTCAGGGCTGCAAACTTCTCTCATCTCTGCCACTTCTTTCTCAAGCTTCTCTATCCTTTCAAGCAGACCTTTAATGTGGGTCAAAGTTTCACAGTCCCCTTTGGGTGCGTGCACACGGATATTGTGCCTAAAGATTATATTCTGTTCTTCATTTTCCTCAGCCTCTCCCGGATCTAGCTGCACCCCGCTGTTGTCTTCGTGCTGGAATGGATCTGCCTCCACCTTAATCTGGGAGGATGTGGGCAGGTCAATCTTGTAGGAGTGGCTGAAGGATATTCTTTGACCATCACTGGTGCAGTTGTGAGATACAGGATGTTGAATAGCAGATGTCTGAAGAGCACAGCACAGCAACACCCCCATTGGAAAGGCAAGCCAGCTCTGGAAATCCATCTGGCAGATTTTCAGAGGGAGCGCTGACTCCTCAAACAGCACAGGTGCTTCAAGAAGAAGAAAAGAAATTCAGGTGCATGGTTATAAAGTTGGCTTTCATGATTTCTCTTAAAAAAAAACAAAAAAGCAAAACCAAAAAACACAAACCAAACAAAATAACCCCAACAACAAACAACCCAAACCACAGTTATCTGTTTTGCCCTAATTCAGTACGAGATTGGGAGAGCACCTGCACTGAACACAGGATTCACTTGAAGGATCAAGTTTATTTTGTTTTGACTCAGTTATCTGATTTGTTATCTCAGCATTGGGAAGGTTGATTTAGAAGTTCCCAGAGCAAATCTGTTAACACATGGAGTGAGAGGATGTTACAAACCTGTCTGTTTTCCATTTTTCTATTTCAAAAACATTCTTTCTTTTCTACCCTGCATAAATAAATACATAGGAAGAGCATGGGTTTGGGGCTGATTAAGTCTCAAAACTAAGCCTTAAAAATAAATACATATTAATGTTTAACTGCATTGACATTTAGAGGTCAAATCTGAAGTCCGAACATTCAAGCTTAAAGTCTTCAGATACAGTCTTTAACAGAAACAAAACTGTTTTGTTAACCAAGCGAGAGTTTTTGATTTAAGAAACTAACACCTTAGAGGTAAGAATAACAGGAAGGAACTGAACAAACATTGGTAGAAGGATAAAATGTAAAGTTAGAAACCTAAATTTATTAGCAGGCTTGTCTTATTCAATGTTACAAGCTGAATTTTGGCATTAGTGGTAGATGTCAATCTGTACAGGAGGTGATATATACTTGGTTAAATACTTAGAATTTCATATCACATGATGCAAATAGAAAATGCCACCATATGTGACTAACTAAGAAGTCATGTTATTCACTGCACTAGAAGAAAAATCACTATTTAATTGCTAAATTAGGTAATGTGATAACTAGAAAGCATTTGGCCAGCAGATATCCATAGTAACAGCACATCTGAACTCAGAAAATAGTGCTACCCCAGATAATACCCAATAAAGTAGGAGGACTCCATTCCTAGAAAATCATACTAAGTTTTCAGCTCCTCTGCTATTTCCAGTATCATCACATTTCTGAAAGCCATCCTGAGTTATAATGAAAATTAACTGTTTCTGTGAAACATCCTTACATCTGCTAAATGTCTGCCAAAACTTTGGAGACATCCCTACCATTATATTCATGCCCTACAGCTACAATAAGGTGCTCTTCATGCTCAGAAACATGAGGCTTTGGTTGCTAAAATCCATCACCATTGGAAATACATATTATACCTGCTTCTACCTATATTGCAAGCCACTCTGGTGCATCTCTCTTCAAGCAAAATCATCACTGAAATCAATGAAAATGGGGTATAGATTTCAAGATTCAGTTTACAATTCTTTATCTTGTTGTATTTATCTAAGGGAATTATCTCTGCTGCTTATTCCCAAATAGCAGTTTGATTGGGTTTCCCCCCCCCCATTCAGCACTTACCTACCTTTAACTAACAGTAAAAGAAAGGGGAGGAAGTATGCTTCTTTGCAGAGGCAGGGCTTCTTCCCTGTCTCTGTCTCCTGAGGATTTCCAGATACCTCTTTGTGACCCAAGATGCGTTTTTCCACCCTGACCCAGCTGCTATTCTGTTTCCCAAGACTCCTCTCACTCAAAGACACACAGAAACTAATTATATCTTTCTTTTTCTGCTGTGTAGACTTCTGAAACAAATGAAGATGTAAGATTGCTTCAAAGCTCTGAACAAATTTAATGTCCAAATTCTACAGATCCTCACCAGTCCATTGCAGGAAACCCCAAAAGCTTTGTGTTGTGGGATTTATTTCCAAACCCCTGGAGATGACTCCCCCAAAACCACTCCTACCAGCCCAGAGAAACACATGCACAAAATCCCTTCACTCAGCAACAAGTGCTGAAGGGCATTCTGGGTTGTAACATGATGTCATTACTAATTAGGGCTTCATGGGAACCACAAATTGATCTCAGATTTTCCTGGGTTTAGAGATCATTTAGGAGGAAAAAAACCTGAACATAAGCATTTCTGTTAAGCGTAATGAAAGAGGACAGCTTTTTTGGCTTCTTCATCATGTAATAAGGACATTTTCCCCTGCTGTTAGAAAGGGTGTGATTAACTGATTCTTCATGGAGAATATCATGTCATATGTATGACTGGCAATAATAGCAGATTAGGGAAAAGATTAATCTGGGAATGAATGCCAAACAGCCAGATCTACTAGGCACAGAATATTCTTCTAAGGAAAGGGATAGAAGAAGCCCTGCTCACTTCTTTCCAACCTTTGCAGAGGAAAGCATGGGATGATCAAAGCTGGAGAGAACCTACTGTATTCATATGAAAGACTCTAATGATCTAACTCTAAGTCTTTTTCCATCCTACAGGTCAGTGCTTGAAGGTCTGGGGTATAGGTCTTTGCAATATTATCTTCTGCTAGCACCCAGTCAGCCACAGGAGATGCATGTCTGGAGGCTGCTTCAATCAAGGCAAGAGCTGATGAAGGCATGGATGTAGATACTCTGCAGGGCGACATCCAGGCAACATGAGGTAGGAGTGAGTAGAGGAAGGGAAACTTGTAGTTACAGGAGAAGGAAATGCAGGTCTAGAACAGCTCCAGGGTTGCAGAAAAGAAAGAGAGAGAGAATTATAAGATCAAAGATTGAGAAATGGGGCAGAGTAGAAGATGTACATATCCAAGCAGCAAAAGTTATGCAACACAACACTAGAAGCAACACAAACTGAAGCTGTAGAAAAACAGCCTGTTAAAAAGGATATGCAGTGAAAGGAGCCATGGGGTGAGACCTGAGCTTTGTAATCACTAAGGGAGAATACAATGTGTGATTTTTTGAGCACAACCTTTTGCACACTAGGGCTAAAACAGAAGCTGCCAAATTGTTGAAGAGACGTGAGAGCTGATGGTTTCTTAATTGCTAAGTTAGAAATTGGCACATTTAACCAGAGGAGGTTTTTGAGGAACACAAAAGAAGCAACAAGTATTAGAAGACACATCAAAGTCTTCAGTAAGTTCACAGAAGTGCTGCCAATATCCGAACAGCCATCACTTACTTCAGTAGGTCCCAAGAAAAGCAGCAACAGACCTGTGTGAACAACACTAGGAAGGCAGCATTCAAGCTCAGGAGACACAAGCATTACCAGTGATTGATATTCCCCATGTGCTCTGCCCTCAAATAGATGTCGACTGTAGAATGCCATACTTTTGACAGTATGGAGATGACAACATGGGAGCAGGGGAGCATGCAGCAGCAGCATGTGAAGGAGCAAATGCGCCTGCAGAGGCATATGTCAAAGCTGTGTTCTTGGATACAGAAGCAGATGTAGCAGCACAAAAATTGATAAAACAGCTCATTGCTGAGTGAGTTAGAACACAGTCACGATCCTTGCATCTTGCAACACTTTCAGCAATAAAGAACGACAAGTCAGTAACACCAAAGAGCAGAACTCATTCACTGGGGGCTATTTTTTTTTCTTGGCAGTCTGATAAAAATGAAGGGAGGGTCTGAACATGCACAGAATGATGATACTACTATTCACTAACTACTGCTACTATTACTAATGGGCTAAGAAGTCTAGCCCATTTTCCTTCTGCTTTACATATTTTTCTCAGTGAAGCATTCAGCTGAGACAAGCTATTAATTTTACAGACTTTCCATAAGTATAATTTAGTTTAACCAATAGGATTATTTGTCTTTATTTTCTGTGGTGAAAATATTTTACTGTTCCAAATCTCATATGCTTTTGAAAGCTCTACATCAGATTTCCTTTCTTCTGGTATTGGTCATAGAAGTAATTCAGTGCAACTGCTGTAATAAGCAAGCCAGCCAGCATTCTGTTTTCAATATTATGTAATATTCACAGAATTAATGGCTGCAATTAAGGCAACCAATGACTGCCAACAAAAAAGTGCACCCATTAATTTAGCAAGGCTGTTTCTTTCACAAGTATCTACCTTCTTTTAATTCCAGACTGAATGAACGTTACCTATTTGAAATAATTAAAAGAAAAGCAGAAGTATAGTCAGCCAGGTAGATGCTGTGCTTCTAGATTTATCCTTATGTTTACCTTTTCTTTCACACTAATTCTTCTGCAGTGTCTGATAAGCAAGATGTATTAACTGCTTATACATGAATGAGACTGCTTCCAAAACCCTACGTGCTCATTAGAAAGTGGAGAGGAGCTTAACTGTATTTGCACATTTGCTTGTTACTATATATATACATTTCTTAAAAACTGATGCAGCTAAATCATTAGCTTCCACTCTGACTTAGTCTTTCCTAAAACAAATCTTTGCTCTGTTGCCTGCACAGCTCAAAAATTTTGTAATTCCTGCATTTGGTGAATTTTACTTATGCATTTAATGAAATTTTTATTATAAATAATATAATCAATAAAGTACTTATATTGCGTAAATAGTGATGTTTCATTTTATGTGGTAAAGAACTTTTACTCTTTTCCATCACTGAGCCTGTGAAAAGATGTACGAGAAAGAATAGGAAGAGCTTTCACATAAGAAAATACCGAACAATTACCAAGAGTGTTTGTTGCAATTATGTATGATCAAATTCCAGTATAATCTCATAATAAAAGGGTTTTTAAAACAACTACTGTCACACAGAAATCTGAGCCTAAAATAGAAAGTACTGGGACAAGCGTCCTACAATAATTCTAAGTTAAACCCTACCTCCATTAAAGCCAAAGGGAAAACACTGATTTACTTTATTAGATATGAGGTTGGAGAACTTAAGCCCTTTGAAATGGAGTGACATTAAATACTACCATACGTTTTGCAATAATAATACATGCCCATAATACAGGATTATTGATGTTTGTGTAAGGCTTTCAAAGCCTTGGAGGGCATTTGTTATAGGAAGTCAAATGAAAAATTGGCTGAGTTCTTATGAGACATAATCTCATAAGAAATAATCATCTCATAAGGAATCTCATAAGAAATAAAAATACTTTTCTCTTACCTTTCAAGTACTTTCACGTGTCTGGTTCAGAGCCGTTCTCATGCAGCCATCACTTGCAAAGGTAATTTGAGCAAACTGGAAGGTCACCAAGTCCTCTTCTCTTCCCACTCCAACTAGAAACCAGCAGCAGTCCCTGCAGTGAATTTAAGTCCCAACTGACCAGATGAAAGGAACCAATAGAGGCCTTGGGGTGTTTCCCTCCCACAAACCACCTAAGGAGCATGCTGGGCTTGGGAGCAATTGCCCTAGTCAGTATCAGTCTTTCACACCAGCAGGAAGAATCATCTCCTATTTGTTTTATGCTCTGCTTCTACTTAAAAGCCAGAAAGCCTTTCCAGCCCTGTAAATCTGGCTGCAAACATCCCAGAATTGTCACTGAGGCCCATGTATTGACAAGCATGTTTGTAGTACTAATGATGTGAAATTCAGTTGGAGTAACACAGAAAGTTAAAATAAAACACCTTAAAAACCAGCAGTAAACACAATACTGCACTTACCCAGCACAATACTTACCAAAAAACCCACAAAAACCCCAAAACAAACAAAACCAAACTAACCTTGAGAACTTAAAATAAAGCAAATTACATGTTGTAGGCATTGTTAAAGTACCCGCATGATTATTTTAACCATGTGCATTATTGAGCTGAGTTTTTAGCTAACAAGCTCTCTCAGATCCTTCCCATCTCCTTTGCTTTACTGCAATCTCAGCTGTGCTGAGGGAGCTGAAGATGGCAGCAGCCTAAGAGCTATCAGCATGCCTCATTAACCTTTGCCAATCTCAGTCACTGCAACAGAGGAGTGAAGTTGAATAGAGTGTACTTACAGTGCTGAAGACGGCAAATACCACTAACTCACACTGGGGCTCCGAGCTTTCTCACTTCGTTTGCATTTTGTAAAGCTGTAGGTACCAAACACTCTGTCCTAGGCAACCCTGTTACAGAAAGGGAAAGATAGTGCTGCAGTGCAACACAACTGGTCTCACCTCCACAGCTGGGAAAGTGCTCGTGACACAGGTAATGCTGTTGAGCAAGGCAGAGATTCAGCCCTGGCTGAAGAAATAGTTCTCCTTCCCATACTCTTTAGTTCCTCACTCAGCTGGACCACCTAACAAATACAGGGAGACCAAGGGGAAGTGGAACCCACTAACATCCAAATCACCTTTGATCATATCCGGCTCTCTGCTTTATTTGCCCTGCTAATATTGTACAGATTGCTGGAAAGCTGAAAAAATAGCAAGTTATAGATCATAACATCAGGAAACAAAGCTTGAAATTCTCTCCCTGCAAAGACCAGAAACCTTCCAAGCCAGTCATGCATCAACACACAATATCACTAGGAAGCATGGCCACAAACAGCCTGAGTTTTGAACTGGATGCTCACAGAAGGATTTCAGCCCACAGGGTGAGACTTCTCTGTTGCTGCAGTTTCTCTCATGCAAGTTTAAGAGCAGTCTTTCAGCTTCTCAGAGTACGAAGAGAGCACAGAGAGATGGGAAACAAGGCCAGTGACAAGCATCTCACCTCTCTGGGGCTCATGAGACTCATCTAAAGCAAAGAAAACTGAAAATAGCTAGCCCTCTATGCCTGTTTAATGCTCTGTGTAACAGGTATTAGTGGTTTCAGCCTGGCACATCCACAGGACAAAAACCATCAGGACAGCTAACACCTGGGTTGGCAAGGCAGCCAGAAACTGAAGAGGCTGTGGAGAATTAACCATTTCATCAACATCAAAAATGGCTTCTTTGCACTGATCACCATCACCTGCCCCATCAGCCTATGTGGGTAAGTTATTGTGGAACCTGTTGTTGGTGACTCCAGCATG
>JANHGB010042546.1:2237-14083 GCA_026283785.1 Coracopsis vasa
AAGAGTTGGTTAATGAAATAGAAACTGTCCAAGTGAGAAAACGTGATTTGACAAAATGGAAAGTTGTGCTAGTCATTGAGTAAGCCAAAATAAAAGGCCTCTGAGGAGTCCCTTGTGGTGGGGGCATCACAGAATTGTCATGAGAGGTTGAAGAAAGGTAAGACAAACTTAATTTCTAGCAAAGCGCCCCTAACACCTTTTCAGCATGAAGGAGGTCTGATCTGACCTAGCTAGACAGGACTTTGTTGTGTTTATGATGCTTCAAATGCGTAACGATCAGGCAGGATGTGTGGAAGCAATGCAGGATGTGTGGAAATCCCTTTGGTTTAAAGTAGAGAATACAGGTACAACTATCCGGTCACTGTGATATAGTAAGACTTGGGTCATAGACATGAACCAAAGCCAGATCTCTTGTATCTTTAGCTTAGCACATATCTGAAAGACAAACTTTTATCTCTGTGGAATGACATGTGTTTCCCTTCTGTTGCCCACACACTTCCAAACACATGCTTTTTCACTTTACTCCTTGCAGTGTGAAGCAAGGCAACAAAGATACCAATTTACTTCCCTAAGGGCATGTGTATGCTAAGTGTAATGTGGGTGTGTGTGTCTCGGATGTCTCCTCCTCTCTAGACCCTGTGAAATATATAGTCACAGCAAGATTAGCAAGTTGCAATTGAGCCATTGACTCATATTTAAAACTTTTTATTTTAAAATTATATGCCTTTAATTTAAAATCAAAACATTTATATAAATATGTGGAGTGGGTGTATACACAGACACTGTAAGCAAACATCCACCTTCACAGAAATTAATTTTGCCATACTTGATTTTCTGTTCTTCTCTGGGCTGTCACGAATACCTATCAGCCTGCCTGTCAGAAGCTTGCATGAAATCAGGGCAATTAGGCTGTTAGATAAATTCTCCTGTGCCAGTGATTTCCCTTTTTAATCTGCTGTTTGATTCTCCCTTTTACTTCCCATTCCCCCTCCTTATGGACTGGGTAACTCATGCGTCCCAGCTGACTCACTGTGTACTCACTGCAAAGTTGCTCTCATTTTTAACCTTCTGCCTTCACCAAGTTCTGATCATCAAATGGTGCTCCCAAGGCCCTTTTTCCTTCTCTTCACTATCATCTGAAGCAGCCTAAGCAATGATGTGTGAATGGAAAGATACCAGGGCCGCGAGTTTGCTTCTCTGTCTCAGAAGAACAGACCATGTAGAAGAAATTACTCAGATGACACCAAGAAGGGTCTACTTCTAGGAGTACTTCAAGGCTGCCTTCATGACTGTAGTCACATATTTGGTGGATTTACCATTAAGAAAAACGCTTCCTATTGCCATATGGGAATCTGACTGATATGAAAGTCCTTTTGCTAAGATTAATGGAAAATACATAAGAGCTGTTCCAAATATTTGCTAGAGACCAGGTACTTCATGCTGTGAGATCTCAAACCATCCTTGGGAATGAATATATTAAAGCTTGAATGGAAATGCTTTCTGACATATAATAAAAGGCTTGGAGATTGTACATGAAGTAGGAGGAAGCTTCTAAGAAGCCACTTAACTCTTATTCATTGTGGTACTATGACTTTAGCTTCTTTTAATCTAGTTCTGTGTTTTCTTCAATTGTGTACTGTGAAACTTAAGGACTGTTTTGTACTTTTGTCCCTGAGAGTTGTTCATCTGCAGCACTTTTTCCTGCCTTTTTTAATCCCTCCTTTATTTTCTTTTTAAATTCAAGACAGTAGCAGCAGAGTAAAACTCTCTGGGCTTGCTTTATTCTTCTGTATCTCTCTCTGGAATTGGTATTATCTAGAGACAAACTGGCTTATTAAGTAACTTCACTCACCCTTTTATATTAAGAAGGTGTGCTTCATTTTCCTGGAATACATGTCTTTTAGACTATGTAGAAAGTAAAAGCCCACAATGTCTATACATGTTTCAAGTAATGATCTGCCTATCCCAGGGTTCCTTGAGAAACTCTGGTTCAGATCTCAATTCAGTGGATTTATTTTTCTTGAAGTGGAATAAGTAAATGAGGCACAGTAAATTAGCAACAATGCTAACATTTACATTCAGTTGCAAAGCACAAATTATGAAGACCAAAAGTTTAAGTTGTGTTACATGAAAGAAAAATAATACACTGTAGATAAAATGAAGACTCGTCCAACTGGTACAACATTATAAATAAAGCCCAAAGTCTTTCACGCATGATTTACCTTTGTTTAGACTTGTGTGTTGATGAGATTCAGCCAAAAATCTGGTCAAGACTGTGTCCAAATTCATAGGTGAAACAGAATATCCATCATTACAATAAAATAGTGCTTTTCTTTATGACTAAAGTTCCTTATTAAGTTGGTTAAAGTCATTAATGAAAAACAAATGAAGTTTCTGAGGCGTAGCTCAAAATTCCTATCTTCATGTAGATAACTCTGACTCTTAAAGAAGCCTGATTTAATTAATTGAGGGAAAAGATACAGGTGTTGAAATGAAGACAGGTGGCAAAGTTTTTGTTCCAGAAGAAAAGATTACTTTGGGAAAGACAAACTTTAATTGGTAGTAGGAAGACATGAGGAATTTGTGCTATATTTTTAGGAGGTACTATTTTGGTACTGAAGGAAGTATAGCTGTATCCTGAGCTTCCTCAAAAGAAGTGTGGCCAGCAGGTTCAGGGAGGTAATTCTACCCCTCTACTCTGCTCTTGTGAGGCCTCACCTGTAGTCTGTGGTCTGGGGCCTCCAACATAAGAAGGACATGGACCTGCTGGAGAAAGTCCAGAGGAGGTCATGAAGATGATCAGGGGGCTGGTGCACCTCTGCAGTGGAGCCAGGCTGAGAGAGCTGGGCTTGTTCAGCCTGGAGAAGGCTCCTTAAGGGGAGAACTTAGAGCAGCTCCAGTACCTAAAGGGGCTACAAGAAAGCTGGAGAGGGACTTTGGACAAGGGCGTGTGGTGACAAGCCAAGGGGAATGGCTTTAACCTGCCAGAGGAGAGATTGAGATGAGCTCTTCGGCAGAAGCTCTTCCCTGTGAGGGTGCTGAGGCGCTGGCACAGGGTGCCCAGAGAAGCTGTGGCTGCCCCATCCCTGGCAGTGTTCAAGGCCAGTTTGGACGGGGCTTGGAGCAACCTGCTCTAGTGGAAGGTGTCCCTGCCTGTGGCAGGGCATTGGAACTGGATGAGCTTTAAGGTATTTTCCGACCCAGACCATTCTGTGATTCCGTGCATTCTCGCTCACTTCGGTCCTTTTTTCATCCAGTTGGCCTGTCAGCTTGCATGTGCTTCCTGTCTGATTACCTAATGTCTATAGGTAGGAGTCTGAAATGTGGCTATTCAGGGCAGTATAAAGACATAGGTAAGTGATGAGATTTATTGCAGGAGAGAATATTGTAATGAGAACCGAACATTCCTTGTGTTGCTTTCAAATCAACTTGTTCAAGTATCACATCTCTCAGTAGTTTGAAGTTATGCTTACTTGGTCCATGAAAAGGAAAACATCAGAGATGCTGTTTGTTTGCTAAAACTGTAGAAAATGCCATCGTCTAATGCCCACCAGATTTAATGTCATGGAAACCCAGGTGATGCTTGCCTGCAGATTAGAGGAGACCTGCTCTGTTCTGCTGAATTAAACCACCATAATACTGAATTAGTGGCTTGCTCGTGCGTGTCTTGCTAAGGCACTTCACTCTCCACATTACTTTGCTTGTGGTAGGAAATGTGCGGAGTGTACAACTCGGATGCTTACCATCCATCTGCATCTATCTGAAACTGAAGTTGAGGGACTGCCTGAAAGGTCATGAAGACTTGCATATGTGCTGTAATCCTGTCAAGCTAAAAAGTTTGTGGTGCCTACTATCTATAAATACTCAATTTCTACTTCGGCTTTTGTGAGGGTCTTACTGTATTTTGTGGCCTACAGTTTTTACTGTAAAGAATATACTGCATCTTGATGTCAGGGTGATGCTGAAGAAGGCAGGGTGATGCTGAAGATATTGCTGACAGCAAACACACACTGACCATGTTTTTCTTCTCTAGCTGTCTGAGGGGTCACCAAGCCATTTTCTTCTTTCTTTTGTAAAGGAAAATATATATGGTTTTGGGTGCAGAAGCTGCTGTTTCTATTGCCTTTAGACTGACTTTTCTGTCTTATTATGTGTTACTAGTAATTTATCAAGGAGATGTTGGTGTCTTTCTTCCCAAGAGAGTTGGGTACTGACTGCTCCAGGTGTTCTTGGGCTTCTCCTTTGTGAATGCTATTTGCTGTTTTCAAGGGGGAAGGAAAAGCTCAGCCAGCACCAAAAACCCTGGCTACTAGGTTTATTTGTTAGAACATTGATTCTGGGCTTGTCACCAGGGAAAAAATGGAATTCAGATGGCTTTGAGCTCTTAGTTTCCTGAGTTTTATTTTCAATGTTTTAATGAGTTCCATAAGCAAACAAAGTCGTTTGTCTTCCAGGGTAATTGGCAGGTCAGACATAAAATGTTCCTTTCCTTCATTCTACCTTGCTGTAGGTTGTTCTGTAAGGCACACAGTGACTTGATCAAAACAAGGTCAACCAGTTATTTGCCAGACAAATGCATTCTTCATATTTGACTTAGTTTTTAATGGATAATGACTGAGACTCAGTCTGAGTATTTAAAATTTGTTCAAATATTAAAGAGCTAAAATGTACAATTAAAGCAATTGTGTTCATCTGATTGTAGCTGTTACCTGCCAAGTCATGAAATGCTCTTCATGTGATACGGTTAAATCACAGCTACTGAAGTGCATAAAAACACTAGTCTGTAATTGACCTTCCTTCCTTGTCTGTTTTTTCCGTGGCTCCATTATTGTGAAATACTGCTTCACATTATTGTGAAACTAGCTGAAAATCTCTTCTTTTTCACATTTAGAAGCTTTCAGTCACAAATGTGCACTAACTCTGCCTTCAGATTTTTGTGTTCTCACATTAGAAGAAGGTCTAGAAAAGCTCTGGGCCAAAACCAGTGTTCATTGTGTTGCCATGAAGTGGTTAAGCAAAAAACTATCAAGAATATTGTTAGAATATTAAGATGTCAGAAGCAGCCAAAAAAAGGTAATGGAAGCAATTTGGTATGAAATGGGGAAATTGTGCTAGGTTATACTGAACAAACAGAAGTACGTGCTCAAGTGGCAGCACTGGCTATGACTTGTCTCGGTTGGATCTTTGATTGAGTCTGGAGAGAAACTGGAGGAAATAAAATGCTGAACGTAGTTATTTCAGAGGAGAAAATAACCCATCATTTGTCACTCAGTAGACGACTCCCTGTAATACCTACAGGTGAGTATCCAGTAGTGTTCCCAGCTGCAAAGCAGGCTTTTAAAGCTGTGAAATCACAGGTTAAAGGATCAAGTGGTAATTGCTTTACTGCTGACATATACAAGCATGAAGACACTAGGTGGGTGAAAACCTCCAAGAGTAGCTGTTTTCTGTTTCTTCTTTGCAAGGAGAAGGGTAAGTACTGGTGATAACTGTTCCAGTCATAGACAATCATCTAAACTAGAGGTCAAGAAGACTTGGTAGTAGAATAGATTCTCTTGGGAGGTTTGTGCAGTTTCTGATTGTGTCAAATGTGATGACAGCCAGGCAGATGCTAGGATAATTCAGAGCTGTTGGGAGGTAGCAGTCTGTAGCAGGTTTTTGGCAGCTATTAGGCTTTTCAAATTTGACTGAGTACAGAAGTTTGAATGATACATTCATACCACAGAGGTCTGATAGTAGAGGTGCTGAATGGAGAAAGGCTGGAGAGGGACTTCCTACAAGGGCATGTAATGATAGGACAAGGGATAATGGCTTTAACCTGAAAGAGGGGAGATTTAGATTAGGTGTAAGGAAGAAATTCTGCACTGTGAGGGTGGTGAGACAATGGAACAGGTTATCCAGAGAAACTGTGGCTGCCCCATCCCTCGCAGTGTTCAAGGTTAGGTTGGATGGGGCATGGAGCAACCTGCTCTAGTGGAAAGTGTCCCTGCCCATGGTAGAGTGTTGGAACTGGATGAGCTTTAAGGTCCCTTTCTACCTAACCTGTTCTATGATTCTATAAAGATTTACTTTCAGAAGTGGCTCTCGAACAAGAGTCTGCAGCTTTTGCTCTTCTGTATCATGAATTCTTCTTGATGTGTACTATTGATGTAGATTCCTTTAGCGTATCAGCTGACATGAGGTGCTAAATAAAAAGTAATAGTGCTGCTGGCTTGGTAGCAGCATGTGTTAAATGGCATTTTATAAAGTATCAGCATAGGAAAATGTCTTGTTTTAGTCTTGTCCTTGCAGAAAGCATGCTGAGCTTCTGTGAAATAAAAATGTGACTCAAATCTATAAACAAATTAGTTTTGCAGGTGGCAGCATTCTTTCTTTGAACACAATAATTGACAGTGTTTCACACTAGGAAATGAAAGCCAGTTCTCCAGAATGACAGACCTCTAGTTTGATGCAGAATTAAGCTCATACTGTAGTGTTGTCTTCATCATTCTTGGTAGCTGTGAGCTTTCCATTTCAGTGGATTCTACTTATACTCCATGCCCTTGCTCACCTAACGTGGAAAATAACAACCTAAACGCTGTAGCCTAAAAATCTTGTTAAAACACTCAATCTTGAACCACAGCTCCTGGCTGTGCTACACTGATTTGAATGTATGTCTATGTCTGGAAATGTGGTTTTTTGGGAAAATTTCCTACACACAAATAGAATGTGGTGAGTGGCTCAAGAGACAGTTCAGTGAAACATAGACAGAAGCAAAGCAATTTGTCAGTTATGTGGCATTAATTTCATAGTGAAGGCAATTACAATCAATGTTTATTTGCTTTGAAAGAGTACTCATGGCCTTAGAAGCTTACAGGCTAAGCTGGATTGATGTAGGCAGCACTAACATTGACGGATGCTTGTGCCTTTCAAGGTGTTTGGGGCAGTGACATGGTTTACTGGATATGTTTCTCTCACATTTTTCTCAGTCCTACCCCTAACAGCTGCTGTGCAGGACTTTTTACCCATTCTTAGGGTGGTGAGACCCTGACACAGGATGCCCAGAGAAGCTGTGGCTGCCCCATCCCTGGCAGTGTTCAAGGCCAGGTTGGATGGGGCTTGGAGCATCCTGCTCTAGTGGAAGGTGTCCCTGCCCATGGCAGGGGTTGGGACTGGATGAGCTTTAAGGTCCTTTCCAACCCAAACCAGTCTGGGATTCTATGACCTCAAACTGGGTACACTGGGAATGTACTTGGAAGAGAAAGGGCAGAGAGGGTCTGAGTGTGATAGAGATGGAGGAGCAGATGTGTTGGGTGGTATCACATGAAGAAGACCTGTAGAAGAGACCTGGCATGAGGTTGGTGTTGGGGTTTGGGCTGACAATATCAGTCCCAAGATCTTCCCCCTGCTTTGCTGGTGGTTTTTCTCCAGGTGAACTGCAGAGCCAGGATGGGTTTATTTCCCTCCCATCTGACAGGCACTTTATTGTCTTTGGTCCCTTCCGGCCTCCGTGAGGCAGGGTTTCTTCTGGAGATGGATGTGGTGCCTTCAGGAGACTGTTAATGGGGGTTTGTCTTTGTTCTTAATTAGATCCCTTCAAGGGAAAACCTCCTGGCCTGCTTTATTCTCCAGCTTTGTCAGAGCTTGTCTGCTTTATCTAAACACTTTGCAGAAGTCTCTTTACCTGTTTGCTTACTGGGGCCATTATCATAATCCTGGTCAATTGGAAAGAGGTACCAAAGACGGCTCGGCAGGCAAGGGAGCTTAGCGGCTGATGGAGATCATTCTCCAAGCCAGGTAAAGAAGGTAGAGGGGTGTTGTGTATTTGCCTTTGAATCCTGTCTGTGCCAGCTGATGGATGGTGGCTCAGTTCTGACCCCTTGCCAGGAGGTGCAGGAGGGCTGGTTGTGAAGCAGGGTGCTTTGTCTGGTTCCTCACCACCTGTAGCTGCAGGGCATAAGCCAAGCTCTGGTGGAGAGGAGCAGGATGCTCAGCAAGCAGAGCCAAAGGGATTCAGTCCCACATTAGCTATTGGGTGGCAGCAACTGAAGAGTGAGATTGAGGGATGGGGAGAAGGAGCCTTCGCCTCCTTCCTCTTGGCATCAATCTGTAGGAGTAGTCTCTGTTTGCTCCTGCCCATTTACTCTGAGTGGTTTTGAGGCTGGTACCAGTCACTGAGAGATATGGGTAAGGGTGAGTGATGCTGTCCTCACCATTCCTTATATGTGTCCTCCCATGTTACGGGCATCCCTGTGCACTTGGGATCTGAGCTGGAAATGGGAGCTGTGAGTGCAAAATGAGTGACTCCAGTCCTCAGGGGTCCCCGAGCACCCACATGTCCCTGGGAAGCTCACCCAAAATGTGCTGACATAAGGGATGTGTTTGGTTACGGCACAAGCTCCTCATCCCTCTCACTTTAAACCCTAGTCAGCGTGCTTCACCCCTAATGAGGGAACCCAAGAGCCCCTCGCCGGGCTGTAGCCTGGCTATTTCTGTGAGCACAGACATGCAAGTTGTCTGTTTTACATATTGCTGCCCTGATTTTTCGGTGCAGGCGATGAATAATTTACAGGAGCCGTGTGTAAGTATCTCTTTATTATTCATTATAATGAAGTGAGACAGCAGTAATAGTCCACTAGCCTGGAATCCCCCAGGGCCGAACTTAACTTGGCTCTGCTTAGCTCTCCCCCAGTTAATCTGAACAAAGGGAGGGCTCCGCTTCCCGACAAGGATGCTGCTCGCTCCGGCGGAGCAGAGCCAGCGCCGGCATGGGAACCGGAGCACGTCTGCTGCCTGGGCAGGCTTCCGGCATTCCAAGCATGGAAAGCCATCCGTCTTCCCCACCATCCCTACGTGATGCGGCTGGCGGAGATGTACAGCTCCAGCAAGGGGAGCATTACTCCTTTGCAGGAGGATATATGGCTCGTGGCTCCGAAGGCAGCGCCCGGAGGGACCCTGAAACATGCCGAGTGTCGCCCCTTCCCTCCACCCGATTTATAACGTCGATCGAGGTGATGCTTTGCCATCCCAGCAAGGGAGGCATATAACACCCTGAAACCTCTGCAGGAGAGGTGCTGCGGTGGGGATGGGGACAGGGACAACCCTCCAGCCCATCCCTGAATTTACAGGCATGTGGAAAGGGACTTGTGTGAGGTTTTGATTGACTGTAGGTGCCTTTTCCTAGCATCTTGGCTGCACAAAGCGATGCTGCTGCTGGCACAAGCTCACATCAAGCTTGATTTTCATGGTTTGCTAGGGGAAAGTTTCCTTTCTGTGGCCCTTGGTTGGGAAAGATGAAGCTCCTGAGAGGTGCCGGGCTCTTCATTTAACCAAATCCTTGGTGGTTTTGCTGCTGTGGCAGCAGCAGAGAGGCCACAAGTAACAAGATGGAGAAAAATCTATCAGACGAAATGAAAAAGCAATGTTCTGCAGGAACATTTTAATTCCCTTTTCCCCCTTCCCTTCGCTCTCTTCTTTGCCAAGCATAAGTCAGCATCACGGGCCGGAGCTGCCGCGTCTCAGAGCGGGGAGGGTGGGAGCCAGGCAGGAGATAAATCACAGCAACAACCGCGTTGTGTTTTCAAGGCACTTGTAGGATTTACAGCTGCTTGTCCAAATGTTCTCTTCTCTTCCCTGTGTACTGGCTCCAGCTGTTTCTCTTCTGCCCCTCTCCCTGTGGGTACTGTGGCCCCTGTGTCCCAGCAGCGGGTGTATCTGTCACCCTGGGGATGGCTCGAGGGCCATGCTGACAAGCTGAACTGTCAGCACGTTGACAGCTTCATCTGGAAGTCTTGGTATGGAGCAAGGGTAGATTGAGGAGAGGAGGTGGACATGGGTGAGATGAAATCCTCCCCATCAGCTCAACCTGATTGAGGTCACATCTGGAGTGCTGTGTCCAGTTTGGGGCTTCTCAGTACAAGACAAGACGTTACTGGAGATGGTCCAGTGAGGCCACAAGGATGCTCAGGGGCAGGAGCACCTCTCTGATAAGGAGAGATTGCAGGAGCTGGGCCTGGTTAGTCTGGAGAAGAGCAGACCTAGAGTGGCAGAGCACTGAAACAGGCTGCCCAGGGAGGTTGTGGGGTTTCCTAATCTGGAGACATTCAAACCCACCATGGACACGTTCCTGTTTAACCTCCTCTGGGTGACCCTGCCTTGGCAGGGGGTTGGATTGGATGATGTCCAGAGATCCCTTCCAACCCTAATGATTCTGGGATTATATGGGTATGGGAAGTCTGTGTGGCTTGTGGAGGTCAAGCAAGAAGGATTTTTGGCTCTGGTTCTCCAGCTCTGTATGAAAGAAAAAGATTGGTTTTTGGTGGACCTGCTGTTTCTGTGGTGATGTGGGCCATGGGGCCATGGTGTATGGCATCTCCATGCCTGCACATGATGGGGAGCTCCTGTTGTGCTCATGTCTGCTTTTTGGGAATGGGGATGCTCATTGTGTGATCTCCTCCAGGTTTGTGACCATGTTGTCTCTTCCTTTGCAGATGTACTGTTGATGACCGGGTCACACGGGTAGCGTGGTTGAACCGCAGCACCATCCTGTACGCCGGCAATGACAAGTGGTCTATAGACAACCGTGTGGTCATCCTCTCCAACACCAAGACCCAGTACAGCATCAAGATACACAATGTGGATGTCTATGATGAAGGTCCCTACACCTGCTCCGTGCAGACAGACAATCACCCCAAGACTTCACGCGTCCATCTCATCGTGCAAGGTAGGTGTTTATGTGACTCGTGCTGTTGCTGCATTGACTGTTGGATATGGGAAGCTGGATGGACTTGGGGAGGGTTTGGAAGTGCCATCTTGGTGATGGAGATGGAGGAATCAGACCAACATCCATTGCTTCAGGGATCGAGTGATATGGGAATGGGAATGTGGACCAGTGCCGGCCATGCCAGGAAATGGACTTGTGTTGTCTCAGCCTTACTGTGTTGTATGGCCATCACGTGTAGTAGAGCTCACCTAAGGACTGAAATAGGATCTGGTGTGTCCTGCTGGGAATTTGACCCATTTCCATTGCTTGGGCCCATGTTGCTTGGCTTGGCCTGTTGGGAAGCAGTCAGCAAGGCTCCTGGGCATGCATCTGAAGATGCTTCAGGAGAGCAGAAAGTGAAGCACGAGGCTCTGTTAGTTTGACAGAGAGGGCAGATTGCATGAGAGGCTCGAAGTCACTGCACAGCCATGAAGGAAGGGCTTTTGCAAAGGGCTTTGGAGGTTGGTGTAGTAGATCCTGTTGGGTTGCAAAGCGGTGCTGGGGAGGATCTGGGTACCAGCAGCCCTGTAGTACTGTGGTGGATTCCACTCCGTATCCTTGTGGCTTTACAGCAGCTCCCGGCTTTTGTCCGGCCTCTAGATTAATTTTTCAGCGTTAGTGTTAGTTCGGGTTAGATAAAGATAATGAAAGTTTCCTAATCCTCTTAAAGAAGATTTATCTGCCTGAGTAGAAAGCTCTCAGAATACAATAAAGCGTGGATAAACCCAGGGCCTAATCTTGCCTTTAATTTCAAACAGCTGATGGGTATTGATTTAGCAATGAGCAAATCTGAAACATTTCTCAGCCTCGACATGTCTCTGAGAAGCTTCCCCCCCCACATATGTATGTATTTATATATCCTTCTCATTTGGAAGAGGCAGGGTTTGATTTAGGCCACCCAGTCAAGGGGTTTTCCTGCTTGGTCTCAGCAGGAATGTGTTGGAGAGCCCTGAGAGAGGGAGCGTTTGCCTTGGGAAGAAGTCTGCATCAGGGACTGGACAACGGGTGATGGGTTCAAACTGAAACAAGGGAAGGTCAGGTTGGAGATAAGGAAGAAGCTCTTCCCTGTGAGGGTGCTGAGGCGCTGGCACAGGGTGCCCAGAGA
>JANHGB010042550.1:9483-20004 GCA_026283785.1 Coracopsis vasa
ATCTGAGAGGGGCGAGATGAGTGACCACCAGAGCAGAGAAGGCCACTGAGCTTCAAGGGAAAGTTAACTGGCAGATACAAGAGAATGCTTGCAGTGAAATTTTAGTGCAGAAAGGAAGCTACAGGTATTCAAAGAGATAAAAATGAACCCAGAAATGCCTTGAGGTGGATGGCAGGTTGCACATTCTATGCCTTAATAGCATAATGGAATAATTTTAACCGTGAGAGACTCCAAAACACACCAAGAAGTTCTGCTGAGAACCGTGCAGTGAGGTTTTAAATATTTCTCACAATAAACACTAATATATATAAAGAAACTGAATGTTTTACTTAATGTAAATAAGTTGTAAATAAGCAAATTAAATATTACCTTAGCTCCATTATGCCGTGGTACCCTGTGGTTATGGCAAATTATTTATTAGGTCTTTAAAAATTCTAAGACATGGATTCCTCTTGCTCCTTAGAGACCGATGATGGGTCAGATTGGTACAAAAACCTTCACAGTTCTATATTTTTTTGCAGTGTTAATATGCAATAAGGCTGAGCCCAGCATTTCTTTGCTCCAGTCAGGGATTTTCCAACCAAAGTTTTGCCTGCACAAGAATGAAGCAAGTCAGGATTTGGTCAAAGATGAAGAATATTTCCTACCACTGTCAGGGTAAAAAAAAAGAGGGGTTTAGGCTGTTACCAGCATGCTGACATGAAAATACCTGAAATAAGTGGAGCAGGCACTAACGCTGGCGTGCACACTCAGTGGGAGCAACGGGGCTGGAGACGATAGGAAACATTTTCTGCTAAGAAGCAGGAGTTGACACATCCGACACTCGCTGCCTGATGGGCTCCAGCTCAGGGGTTTTATGTCTGCCGGCTCCCACCACTGTCCATTAGACAGATGCCCGCGCCAGGGATGCTGCAGCCACAAGTGACACTAATGTGCTCAACTGTTGACACTGGGGAACCCACAGAAAAATGTGTTCATGCCCCTGGTTGCATGCACGGTTAAAGTGAACTGGTCTGGCAAAACAGAATGAGGGAGTTTGCATCCCCGCCGTTTCTGCTGTCCCCAACTCTGTGCCTTGTTATTGCTGAAATTTCCAAAGATCCTGGCAAAAAAATGACCCACGTTGTTTTTAAACTACATCCTGAGAAGTATTTATGCATTAGAATTATTATTAGTATTATTATTTATGCTGTATTTGAAGTCATACTTGGTTTATGCAACATCATGCTGTTTCTTTACAATGTGAACGCACGAGCAGGCTATGTGGTAAATTCACGACACTTATTTTCTACAGGCTTGAGTTCATAAGCAGCTTTCTAATTCATACATTTATGGAGATTTCTTCCAATTGGAAGCTATGAGCTGTGCAACACAGGCAGATGACCATATCCACTGAGCCTGCAGACATGTACTGTAATACTGACTTACCAACAAGTCCAAGGCTGGATTCAGACACTTCAGAGGGAAAACAAGATTCCCAACTCAAGCTGAAGCAAAGAGCCAGGTAGCACGTTTCAAGCGAGTGCTCATCCTCTTCACGTGTTTTTACTTGTGGATATTCAAGTTTTTCTCCTTCTCATATTTCAATCTTAAGAGCTGTTACCCAGGTAAAATTGGATACCCAAAAACACTGTTGAAGTTTGAGAGGTGGGACCTTGTTTTCATTCATGGACTCTTCTAATACTCTAAACCATGTCTATACTCTTTGCTACTGAATTTTAGTTTTGGACATATTTGATCTTAAGAAAGTCATAGATAAACTTCCAGATTATACCTTCCGGCTATATTCTTCTAGTGACAGAAATTGCACTCAAATTGCTGTCTATATAGTAGCAAACTCCATAGTACAGGAGGACCAGATCTCTATGACCTAAGTGAACCATTTTGGTGAAATATTTCCCTGAAAGGATAATGTAAATAATCAAACAAGAACAGCTCTTTGATGACTTTCTTCTTTAGGAGGCTTTACAGTTTTGTAATGCAACAATTAATTGCATACCTTTTGCTCAACATGCTGCACCTTGGATGGATGAATGTCTCGGATCTGAAATCAGCTTCGATTGGGTTAGCTGAAATGGTAAGTAGCATCCAGGTAAGAAACAAGAATTAAATCATTTGATGTTTCTCTTTCACAGCTGAATCGTTTTGGTCTGAAGCAACTTCCAAGTGTGCATTAGAGTTCATCAAAGCCTGCAGAAGAATGAAGTGGAAACACACATCACAGCACTGGCGGGACAGTGGGTCTATATTGGGTTGACTTGAGACCCTGCTGTATTTACCCACATCATGGAAGTTAACTCCAGAATCTAATTAGTCCAAAATGCCCCTTCCAAAGCAAAGACAAAAATGTACACAAGCACAAACTTTCATGTTACTAAAAAGCTAAACCAAATAACTCAGTGCTCGTAATGACATTTAGACAGCAGGTTTAGAAGTGATTGGTTTGCTCAGCTCTTTTGCTGTGATAGGTGTATAAGGGCAGGATCTTGTACCTCAACATCTACAGCGAAAGTCCCTCAGAGTTTAATGATGTGAGAGTCCAGCTAAGGGACCTACCTCTTTAGCTTTTAATAGTTGGTATTCACTAGTCATTTGGAAATGTTTGCTTTGAAAAGGACATGCTATTTATTTTTTCTTTCCATTTAAATATCAAAAATAAAAGATCTTGCTCGAGCACAAAACAATAATCCATACAATGAATAAGCACTTGGCAGCATAACAAGTTTGCTCACTCAAATGAAGAAATATCCTCAGCTCTGAAGATTAAGTAGGCACAAAGTCTATTCCTTTACCCATCTGCCTCAAAGAATCCCACCCAGTCGTTATAACCTAGGTAGTAAATAAGATATTGCTGGTGTATATTTTTCCACCTACATTTCAACCACTTAAATGAAATGCAGCCATTTCAGGGTTTCACAGGAAATGCACCTTGTTTTCTCTGCAGTGGAGGTTTTCACTTTACAGTATCCTAGCCTTCACCGCTTAAACGCTGCTAAATCCTATAAGTGATCCCAAGATGATGCTGTTTAACACGGTACTATTATTTTCAATGAAGCAGCAAGTACTGCATGAGCACTTGAAAATGCATGAGTCTTGCCAGGTTGTGAGAGGAACCCAAAACTTGAACCTTGTGCATTTTAGAGAAGAAAAAAAGAGGAAAAAAACTCCCAAACCAAAAATTGTGCTAATTTAAAGCCACTTTACAAATTAGTCTGTATTATCATAAACATGTTTCATATCTACAAATCGCCTCTCAAGGAAACATGCTCTTTCCTACTTACTTATTGACCTTCTCTTGGAAGCACTGGCTCTGCTCTTTGCATCCTAAAATCTTTCTAACATCTAGGGAATCCAGACACAAGGATCCTCCCTTACACTTCCTGTATGGAAATACATTCATAGTCCACATGCATTATGGTGGGGTAAGAAAGTTTCCCAGTCTTAATTGTTCTGCTCAGAGCATCCTACTGATGATTTAAAATAGGTACAGTGCCAATTGGACCATTCAAACACAAAACAGCACAACGTGCCATGACTTGTCAGCAAAATGTTTCTGTCATTTATAGCAAGAGGAGCTTGGTTGGACTGTCAGCCTATTTTCCCTGTCACAAGGCTATCTGAGAGATCCTTGGGTGATGGAAAGATTTGAACCTTATGAAGTTCTCACAAGTCATTCGAAGAATATTTAATCTCAACATTCTTTGCTTGCTGTTACAGTGAAATAGCCAAAAAAATGCCAAATTATCTCAGTGAAATATGACCCAACCAACACTTTTCACTCCCTGGCTTCACAGTGTTTATAGACTCTAATTCTGTGCATCTTCCCATCCCTGCGGTTCAAGCCTAACTTGACACAGAAAAGGAATCTTCATACTATGCCCTTTCCTAAGTACCCAAATATTGTACTTATAGGAATTCAGCAAGGTCTTCCCTGGCTGAGCCTCCACACTTGCTGATGGTTTCAAGCCAGGTCTGCAGTAGGGTCTCAACCAGTGCAGCACTGCTGACTTTAACAGAGCTTCACAGAGTTATTTGAGGCAAATCTTAGGCTTCTTATTTAAACAAAGCTCCTAAACAGCTTAGACAATGTAATTATACAGCAGAAAAGATGTATTTGCCTAACTATTCATTTAGCTTCTTAAAGATCAAACTATTAAATGTCTTCTCCGCTCTGAGACTTCCAGACCTGAGCCTTCAATGAATTGCATTATATGATCAGAGGTTTTGGTCAGTTGATGAGATACTCCTGTTTTTAGGACTTTTTTTCCATTTTGACTTCTCATAGCTAAAAGGACAAGGTTCAGTGCATCTATTCAGACTTGTTGTGATGAACTCTGTTAAGAGATCTGCTAAATGAAATTACTACCACTAGTTCCCTCCTCCCATTTTGACCAACAGCTTTCTGGCTTCAAGATTTATTCCCAATTTTTTATCTTCCAAACTGATTTTAGTGGACAATCTCTACCATGCTTTTACCTCCATCCACATCAACTTCATTTCTGCTTTTGTCCCCTCCTTTTGGCCTCTGCCATTATTTTCTCAGTGAATAGCCCTCTGGTGACAACTTATTTGCGTTTCTTGCAGGTTTCTTATCATCCAGGTTCCATACTTATGCCCACTGCTACTTGATTTGGTCACTGGATTACAGAGCTTTATCATCCTTTAATTTATCTTTTTGCTTTCTTATTCCAGGGAAAGAATAGACTAAAACCTTCTTCTTTCAGAAAGTAATCTCACAACATTCAAGCCTGGGGTTGATGCCTTCCCAGAATACATACCTTGTTCCCCAACACTGAAATGCTCCTATGCCTAAAACTGAAGAGTGATGGTTTCATATTTAAAGAACTATCAACAGCAGCATCATTGATATTGCCTTGACACACAAAATAGCAAAACCTAATTCAATATGGAGAAAACTTTCTTGACTGCATAACAAAGAAATACATCATTTCATTACCTGATCATATAAAATCATTAGCAGTAAAAGGACAGCAAGGAGAGGAAAATCGAGCACTGAATCATGAACAGAGTCAGCAGATGAAGGTCTTTCTTCTTAACAGTCTTTAGCAGGGAAAAGAAGAAACAGTGGATATTATTTCCAATTATTTCTCAAATTGGAACAGAGAAAGGAAAAGAAAAAATACACAGAGAGAGAGAGAGAAAAAAATCCCTGACTTGGTGCTACTGGAGTTTGTAGCTGGAAGGAAAGTCCTTGCTTATATTGAAGTAAAGTTCTGAAAATAAGCAAAGAACAGATTTATTGATTTTTGGTGAAGTCTGGGTGTAAAAAAGAGAAAGAATAAAGAAGTGCTCTTTGCCCGCTATGTCCAAATGACATCCCCAGTGGCCTTCTTAATGGTGGGGGAGGGGAGGGGGCAGGTGCCTACCCCGGCACATGGACACAACTGCCCTTAGGCTAGGGCTAATGGTATTGGCTGAGCCTGCTGTAAGCCTCTCTTTTCTAATAGCCAACTTTCTCTGTGCGAGAAGACAGACAGATATTGATTGGTCCAAATGCCCTTGAGTTGACAACATCTGAAATGAAAATCCACAAGGCTAGCACAAACTTTCTGCAAGTTCAATTTCTGGAATCTGATTATGAGGCTGGACTGCGGAAAGCGTTGGGAGACGGAAAAAGGTCTCCTTTTGTCGCTGCTTTTATACGTGTAATTATCGAGAGGTGAGCGAAAACGTCGTCAGATTTGCCAGACAAACGGCAGTTTTAAGAGGCAGTTTAAGGTAATAGTGGTTTGATTAAAGGAACAAAGAAAGGCGGCTCCAGTGTGGGAGTTTAACGACAAAGGACCTAATTCGCAAAGACACAGGTCGCGTTTCCTGGCTCTAAGCAGTAATTAGGTATAAATAAATAAAATATGCATTCTCTTTTCATCCACTGCCACAATCCACTTTCAGGAGACACTGAGCAGTATTAGAGGAAGCTCCACCATATAAAGAGTTCACCTTTCAAGGAAGTTACTTCATCCATGCAAAGTCTAAGGCTGACTACCAGCAAATCCGGTTTTCTTTTCTAATGACTTTGCTTTCCAGGATGCAAATATTGAAGTTGCAGTTTACAAATGTTAAGGATGGGGAATGGAGAAAGCTGGGGGAGCTTATTTGTACCTTATTAAGCATTCTTTTTTGATTCTACAAATTCCTCCTCAATCAATACATTGACTAGTGTATAAACCTTAAATAAAGCATTATTAAAGTGGAAGCAGTGTTCCTGTCTTAGTGGGTTATTTAGAAGCATAAAAGATACACTCTTAAGAATCAGCCTCATGCTAGGTAAAGTACAGCTGGAATACACATGAAATTTATTCAGTCATTGATTTGTAATGTTGATCCTCCATGGCATCATGTTTCTTTTCTCATTAATCTTAGTTAACCCTCTCAAAACAATGCCAACGTTGTCATTTGATGTATTGAAGATCCAACATGCAGAGGATGCTGCTTTCTAGGCTGTAGCTCCTGCCATGAGTAGGGCTAAACTCACAGAACCAGACAATCTTGCTTGCTTGGTTTTGTGTTAAAGACAAAAAAGAAAGTTTTCTCTCAGAGGAAGAAACAGAGAAAGAAGACGCTGTCCAAAGACAAGGCATCTGAATGATTTGTCTGCAGAGTATTAATAGACCTGCTGGAGGTCTCCTATGGGGCAAGGAGCAAACTGAGGTGGTATTTCCAGTAATAAAGAATTAGCTCCAGAAGAAAGTCCCTACAGAGGAAGGCAGAAAGCTGCAAAGAGCACTCCTAATTTAGAAATTAAGATCTCTGTCTATAAAGTGTCATTAACTATTTTAATTTGAGATTTGTATTATTATTCCACCTGCAGCTCCTTCTTATCCACCTGGTATCAGTGCTTTTGTAGAGAAGCTGGATGAAGAGGAGGATGAGAGATCATTTTTGGAGGGACCAACAGCAAGTGTACAGACACTCAGAAGCCTCAAGCATGCCACCCTGCCAAAGGTGTCACTCCACATTTAGACCCTCTCCTTTCCCGTGTGAAATGAATTGGGTTTAACCCACCATTCCTGTGGGCTTCACATTGGGCATGCAGAAACTGAAATGTGGCCATTAATTTTGGCATATAAGGGTAACAACATATCTGTCATCATATATCATGACACGTGTCAAATATCCTCTCTTTAGACCAATGACCTACTACTATTGATTCTTTCACTGCAAAACCATAACTAGGCTCATAGTCATTCCTGAGAATACAAGTGCTTTTGTTATGGATCAGCCCTATGGGCTCTGATCTTAGCATCCAGCTTTCTTTAAAGTCCATCTGTCTTTTAATTATCACAGAATCATAGAATCCCAGACTGGTTTGGATTGGAAGGGACCTTGAAGCTTATCCAGTTCCAACTACTCTGCCATGGGCAGAGACACTTTCCACTAGACCAGGTTGCTCAATCATGTCCAAACTTCCCTGTCTGACTTTTTAATGAGCTATTACAATATAATTAGAATGTATATATACTATATATGTATATATACACCACAGTACATATTATAATATATTATCAATATAGGAAAAACAAACAAACAAATAAATAAATCCCAAGGCTCCATTTTGCCTGTCATTGTTTACAGACTGTACGAGATCAAGACACAGATGAAGAATGGACATCCCCTTTCACATCCATAGAAGCTACTTTCAGCATCCAGGGGGAAATATTTTAGACTACGAAGTAAACATTAGCAGCAAATGTGAGTGTTGTGTTCCATAAATCCATGCCTTGAAACTGTTTCTTCCTTTCATACCAAGTAGTCTTTCTAATCTTTTGTCTTTTCAAATGGCTGTGTTAATATTAAAACCATGCTTCACAGCAAAGAGCATTTCTGGGATTTTCCTAAGAGATGTGGCTTTGGATAAGAAAGTGCAATTGAGTTAAAGCAGTAGGAGAGCCCGGAGTCAGTGGGGTTTGTTGTGATCAGTTGACCACTTCCCAGTAGGCATCTCTGCAGTCGCTGAGAATTACTAAACACCATTTCAAGGAATATAGGTAATTCAGTCAACCAAAAAACCCAACAAAATAACCCCAGCATAAAATACATTTTAAAGAACCCTACTGGCATGTGAAAAGCAGAAATGTGTCCAGCCTGCTTTGAATCGTTCTCGGTGTACTTTTAGCTAAGTGAAAATCGGATGGGCAAAATCTCTTAGTGTGCACTTGGGTTAGAAAACAGATATTTCTGCAACCACTGAAACACTTTTGAGAGAGAGAAATGACAAAGCTGGCCTTTTTTCCCCCAATACTTAGAACATATCACACCTTTCATGCAAGCATGTCACAACACTTGAGGGAGTAAATAAGAATACACTATTTGATATGACAATTCAAAGAAGACATTACAGCTGAAGAACTTCCTTGCTGTCAGATAAAAGCAGATCAGGTTTGTCCTGCACCAAGCAAGGCTCTCTGTGACCTGGCCATTGTTTAGAAAAAAACCTGTAATTCCTGCTATTTTTTAACATATTTTTTTGCTGGTGAATTGAAGCTGTTTGGTAACAGGCAGGACAAAGAGCTGAAGAGCTCTCAGTACAGCTCACACTATTCTCAGGCTGTCTCTTTTCACTTAGAGTCCCTGATTTATCATCAAAACCAAAATTGTGTACAAAATTCGCAGCTGGACATTCACATTGCCAAGCAAATGCATGTCTGTATGTCCATACAGGTACCACACACTTCGCTAAAATACCTGTGCATGCAAAATTGAATGAACAATCTCTGTTCCTATTTTATCACCACTGCACTTCTAAGACAATACTCTGCTACCTCTATAAAGAATGATAGGACAGGCAGGCTGGAGTAGCTGCAGGGGATCCTATGCCTGTTGACTGCCAAAGCTGCTTACTACTTAACAACTGATCAACTGGCCCCCAAGGCAACAGCTTAACAAGCCCCAGTAGAAGTGGACTCAAGATTTCTTCCTCAGCAAAGAAAATGAAACCATTTACCAGGTATGACCAATATCTAGAAATCAAGGGCAGCTGCACCAACACTTCAGCTTCCCAGCTCTTCAGAAACAGCAAGGTATTTTCAGTCTGAATTCTGAAAGTTGAGCATGGCTATTGCAGTAGGAAAAGGGAATGCTGTCCAGGGCTGCTTTGCAGAGGCAGAGCTTGGCTTGCACACTTAGTGCCTCCAACACCGGCGGCGAGCAGGGATGCTCATGGGTGCTCCAGGGCAATACCGTGTCTGTGTGAGGGAGAGAGAAAGAGAGAGCTTCAGTACTGAAATGCAGCAATTCCTCTGGGGTGAGATGTGGCAGCTGTTTACCAGCACAAAGCAATTCTGTACAGCAGTTTCGGGGAGGAAATGAAGAATACTGTACTCGGCTGAAACTACAGGGGGGATTTTAGGAAAGCAGGATTTAATTACCCAAGCTGGAATTTGGCCAGGACACCAGGGCTCACACCTCTGCTCTCGTGAAAAGTGCCAAGGGGTCTTTAATGGTAACAAACGGTCAAGGTTTGGGGTTAGTGCTTCACCTGAACGACGCCTTCAATAACATTTTGTTCCTTAACAGCACGTTAACAAAACTTCATCCAAAGTCCTGGGTTTTGCAGTGGAGTTACCATGAAGAACAACTTTTCTTAGGAATTATAGAATCACAGAATGGTTTGAGTCAGAAAGGACCTTAAGGTTCATCCAGTTCCAACCCCCCTACCACAAGCAGGGATACCTTCCAATAGAGCAGGTTAAAGTACATGTTCCTCTCAGGATCATCTAGAAATAGGCAACTTGTAACACGTCTTCAGGTCCACTGCAGGAAATGAAAGGAATATCTGGATTTTCAGGCGGGGTAGACCTTAGGGGCTGCCACCTCATATATCCAGATTAGCTGAATCAGCTCCATAACCTACCAATAGCCTGACACATTTCCTAAAGCATCCGTACTCCATTTCTTCCATCCCTTGAGTCAGAAATGTTCTAATTTTTTAAGGGATTTTTCAAAAGGAAGCTGGAGGCTGGAGGGAGGGTTGACATTTTTCATTTGCTTTCTATAACTTGCTGTTTTATAGTTTTAATCCTGCAGCCATCAGGAGAGGTGTCAAGAAAACCTGCAAGGACAAACCCTATATGAAAATTGGAACAACCTGTTGACAGCTCAGCTTCCTACACACAGATTTACTCATATGTGTTACCTGGTGTATTTAGTGGGCTGTGTTATATGGGTGAATCACAATTTCTTCTCTGTTTTCACTTCTGCTGTTTCTTCTTTAGCCACGTTCTCCAAATTAAACTTGCAGCTCTTCGAACGTCCTTTGGTCCATGCCTCCAGCTTTTCATTTCTAGATCATTATTCACCTTCTCTCTTTATGAATATACTAAAGAACTTGACAATAACGAGGCTGCAGATTGCTGAAACTACCCTGTATGATATTAACTAGTGTCACATCATTTCTTTGTATTTTCTACTTGCAATAGACTCTTTACTCTTTCACGGACACCCCCTTGTCGTGGGGAAAGAGCTTGCGTGCCCTTGTGAGGTTGTGAGCTATGCTGATGG
>JANHGB010042550.1:20104-37574 GCA_026283785.1 Coracopsis vasa
TCATCAGCGTGCTTGTAGTAAGCGTGGGTAAAGCCCTTCCCAAAATCTTCGTTCGCGAAGTCAAGCCATCATCATCAGACTCTTTACATTTAGATTGGAACAAGAACTGCTTTGTGCTCCATGCCTCTGCATTGCTCTCTGTAGAAGCTCTCATGAACATTTTTGTAGTGACCAAATTACTACCATTAATGAGCAAGATATCAACTCTAGAAATGTATTAGATGTCCAGATAAGCTGCCATTTGCAAAAGCTTCTTGGAAAAAGTGAGGGTTTAAAAACATTGGCTACCTCTAAAATGTTTGTGACAGCTTCTAAGAAGGTCAGAGTCCTCAAGAAGATGGAACAGTACAACCTTGAGGTCCTAAGTGTTTGGACGAGCTGTGTGAGACCTTGAGGCAGCTTTTGGGTTCACCAGGCAGCTCATTTTCTAAGGAAATCTTGTAATCAAGCTTTGAAATGCTAATCTAACATACATTACAGCAGTCTCAATCTGCAGAGGGAAGTAAGGATGGTCTTTAAGACCCATGTCAATGAGGGCCAATAAACAGAAATCAAGCATCAAGCCAAGAAACTATATCATGTCATACCCAGCATCACATGCAACACATGAGAAAGTGGATGCCATGCCATGTCCACATGAGATAATCTCAGTGAAAGAACCCAAGTACAAATGAAAAGAACAAACCAGTGTAGATTTACTCAGCAAGAACATAAACAAAGCCTTTAACTCGGAATTCCAGGCATGACTGCTCTTGCGATGCTGCAGCAGTATGTGAAATGTGAGCTCCATGTCTGCCAGCACCAAGAGGATTTCAATATCACAAGTTCTAATGATTTCTATTGCCTCATTGTAGCATCCTCTGAAAGGAAACACAGGACTGGATCAATGTAGTCATTGACTGACTCAGTGTATGGATAACTGATGCACATTAATACAGTCTACATTAAACTGGAGTGGTCCTCAGAATTACAACTAAAGGTATAACAATACAATCTTCACTTTAACCTGAGTAATAGCTGAATTGACTTTTCCAGCTATGTTTTCAAGTAGACACTGCTAGCTCCACCGCAAGCCCCTAAGCATCCTCTCCATAAAACGTGGAGCATTGTTAGGTGAATTAATCCTCAAACACCCTATCACAGCATACATCTGTTCCGTTTAAAAGTTCTTTATGGTTCTAAAGTATCTCTGCAGAGTATACTGATCTATAGGTGCTTTATATATACTCCTAAAAACCTCACAGGCAATGGTGAGAGATAAGAATCAATATTCTCATTTTATAGATGAGCAACCAGATTAAAAAGCATTCCAAAGGCTACACAAATTTTTGTACCATGCGTTCATAAATGATTCCTATTCCATTGCTAGGATGCATAAAGGATTTTCTCATAAGCTATAAAACTCATCTTTCTCTCAGCCACTTGCTCGTAGCATAGAACTATCTGCAACTTTACTGCTTGCCTTTTTTCTTCTGTTGCTTTTACTGACCCAGTGTCACCTCTGTAACATGAAAACCCAGACAAACCATCAAGTCCTGCTTCCTGACACAGCAGAGCAAGGGGATTACAGAATAACTGCTCAGCCTGTAAAATTAAATTACATGTACCTTACATGCCATACCCCATTTTATGCGCCGCAGAAGAGATCTTGTCAGTGCAGCTGAGCTCTGAGCCAGGTCCTACGTGTTGCACTGTTTATTTCAAGGGAAAAGTGACCAGAAGGAGGAAATCCCTTTGACCAATAAAATTAACACCGCAGTTCACTAGTACCCAGAGGCCAATGGCAAGCCATAGGTTTTAAATGTTTTGTGGGATGAATACCTAGCAACCAATAATTCATCCAGCCAAGATAACTATTCAGAGTAAACAGAGTCCCAAATGTAAGTTTGAAAAGAAATGAAGCCCTACATACCTTCCTTCTATGTGTTCATCTTAAACTTTGATTAGTTCAGTGCTTGGTCCATTGTTTTGTACAAAATACCAAGTAAAATGTAATTGTGTGCCAGGGGGCTATTTTTAAAGAGAAATAAGAGAAATTAGAGTTTAACCTTTCAAGAGCCAGCAGATTTCAGAAAGCAGGATCACAAATTGTGCTTCAGTGTGATTAAGTTGCATTTTTGGATGTTGGTTTGATACATTTCAACAGAAAAACTTCTTGTCTAACCCATTGAGAGAGTAAATTAGCAGGTAATGTGCAATGTGATCACCCATACTACAACTACTAAACCAATTACTGTTGCAGATTTTCTTATTTGGTATATATCTTCTATATGGAGTGATGATATAGCTTGGAAAATAATCAATAGTTAAATTCCTCAAAATAACATTAACCTTTGAATATCTGAAATATACTTTTGAATACTTTGAAAAAACCTTCTTCTTCTTCTTGCTTTTCCTTTGTGGAAACCAGTAACTCTCATTTCACCATTGGAAAACAGGTCAATCATGAAAGTTGCACCTACAGATTAGTTTATTCAGCGTGGTCTAGTTCTAAATTTGAAGCAGAGAGACCATTACTTTTCTGATGTCACACAAAGTTTACCAAGTTTAAGCAAAATATAACTGTGACTTCTTAGAAATAATAAAGAAACACCCTTTTCCTGTATTAACTTATTTAGTACACGGCCATCACAACTCCGGGGAATCATGTTTTTGCATAGGTGCTGTTAAGAGATCTATCAAGTAAAACAAGTACTAACTACAAGTAGGCACAGTACTAACTTCAGCTCCATTATTCTAAGGGATGCTAAGAAATGATTTATTATTATCTCAGCTATAAAAGACTTTATTTCTTAAAAGAAGCCTTCTCACACCCCTTAATTGTCTACTTGCAATTTCAGAAGTTCTCAGCGACCATTTCCCAGTTATTAACAACTCTCAAATGAGACAAAGTGCTATCACACATATATAATTATGGTATCTACAAAGCTAAAATACAGCTAAAAATCACACATTTAAAACGCACTATCTAACAATTTATAGATACTTTTTCATGTTTGCTCCTTGTATCTTTCCTCACAATGAAAGAAATCCCAAATTCCTGCTGTTAAATGGTGCAGTGTGGAAAACTTTGTGAAGATTTTAATTCCAGCCACTGAAAAAAAGTTCATGATATTTTCACGTTTAGGACTCCCCACAATTTTTCTTTTCCAGTGAAAGAATTTCACTTAACATCATGGGTCAGTCAAGTGGTTTCGTCTCAGGAGGAAGTGGAAGAAATCACTTGAAAATGGCTGGAAAAAATCTTTGTTCCAGAAGGAGTTTTGAAAAGGTGGACTCAAGGTCAGTAAAGTGCTAAATGCTGTTCCTGACTCTCACCAATCCCTTGGTGATCCAGTTCATACAGCAAGTTGATTAGAACAAGCAAAGCTGACTGCCCTAAAGATGCCTTGTAATTGACCACAGTGCATCTGTTAGACTTGTAAAAATATGGGATATTTTATGGAAAGCCAAGGCATACTTGTTTACACATCTTAGAAGAGGAAGAACAGATGCTCAGTGCTTTAAAAGATATAAATACATATGCTGTGATTTAAGTCATAAAGATGCATAAACACATATTTTTTAGAATCATTCTCAATTTCCCTTAAGGATCTGAAGAGTTGTGCTCAAAGTAGATAGCAGCCTTTATATCATCAAACTATTTTTCAGAACAGGACTTAACCATACAACAGAAGCATTTCTGAGTTGGTTTGTGCCATTTTGTTAAGCCTGTATGCATAAAGAGCGATGATCAAACTAATGAATGTCATAGTGTTTTGGAGGTGACTCTTCTAGCTGGAGAACAAATACTACTATTGACCTGAATCCCAATAAACTGACATTATTATGTGGTAACCAGTCATTTTTATATTAAGAATAAGCTAGTACATGTAGATTGATTATAAAAGCTAAATGCTCTTGGGATCCCCTACACTGAAATTAAGCTCAACAAGCTCCTAGGAAAGCTAAACAAACTGTCCAAGCTTGTGAAGCTTTGTTAAGGCTGCGGATACTGGGAAAAAATAGAAGAGAGGATTTTCAGCTTTGAAATAGGTCTTCCAAAAAGGTCACCTCAGTTGTTAAAGCACCTGCTGGATTCCTTGGCTGGAAAAAGGTTTATTTTCATTTCTATGTCTTAGCAATGTATTTATTAATTTGATATATTCAAAGCCAGTTCAGAACGGTTTAGACTGCTGTAGTTTACCTAAGGATTAGCTGCCCGTACTAAGTCTCTGACTTTTAACAGCAACTTATCTTCTTGTTTAACTTAAACACTGTTTTTTCACGTCTGTAGATCATCAAAGGTGAAGTCATTCACCCAACAGAAGAACTGAAATTTAGACTGTAGTAACATAAAGTGTAATAACATAATTATATTCAGGAAGAAATCAGTGCATTTTTACATGCATTCATGTATGTTTTCTGGACACAAGATGCATGCAGGTTTCAATAATCATTTCAGGATTTTCATCATTAATAATTTCAGATTATTGCTTCCATAAAGTTTCAAAATATATTATTAAATACACTAAAATTAAGTTTTTACTAAAATTACACCTGTACAAAAAATTTATGGTTTAACCCATTGGAGTCACTGAGATTTAACACGTGAAAAATAGGGTGTTTGATCAAAAGAATAAATTAACAGTACTGCATTTTATAACTGCTCATTTGAATTTAACAGTAATTCAGTAAAATCATTTACCCTATTTCATAACACAAGGGTCTGACAAAGAACAAAGTCAAACCTCTGTTTCAAGTCAAAGTTGTTCTGTGATTGAAATCCCATAAAAGTAAGCATGACAGAGCTATCACAACATTGGGTGAACAAGCAGCACAGAATGTGGACTGGAAACCAAGTCACTTATAAAATCACTTTTATAACTTTGTCAAAACTGCACAAAGAGCCTTAATCTGGGCTCTAACAGGAAAGACAATTTGATGCTTTCCCTTTAAGCAATATTAAAAGTCACTCAACAGGACTGCAGTATGGGAAATAACTCCATAATGCTTGTACTTGTGCAAACTGTATCTGCCTTACCTCGAGCTTCTGTATTTCTACAGATATTCTATGTAAAAAGATTTTTAAAGCTATGAAGTAAGCTTTTTTCAATTTGTATGGATTTCTGCTAAAAATAGCAGTTGAATGCATGAATTACTTGGTGGAATTCCATGACCGCTTATGCAGAAGGCCAGACTGGATGACCATAATAGTCCCTGCTGGTCTTAAAATCCATGAGTCAATTAATATATGAATCTGATATAATTTAGAGGATTGTTTTCATGGATCCACTTGAGATTAAATAGAAATGGCTAAGCTTTAATTATTTTAACATCTGATATTTGTCAGGCAAATCACTTCAAAATCAAACCATGACTTTCCATCCTGGTGAAAACATTTAATTACAGTAACTACTGGTAAAATTAGTTCAATCTGGTCTCAAATGCTTTTGGTTAGTGTTAAATACTGACATGTCTATTTATCATCCCTCCGGGTTCTAATGCTCAGTAACATTTCTCACTTCCAACTGGGAAAATGTTCATGCGCTCACCTTCAACAGAGGCAACAAAAGCAGCTACCTGTGTTTTGTGAACTAGTAAGCGATTCCAAAGAGCTGAAGAGTAAGAAATACTATTATTATGAACGCAAAATCTTTCAGAAGAACTAAAACCATGGATTTGTGTACAAGCTTAAGAAATGCTTAAAAGCCCTCAAAACAGTAACTCTAGGTCAATAAAACCTAGGTGACTAGGTACCTGCAAAGCCTGTTCCAGGACAAGGCAGCAGTGCTTGGATACACAACCAGCTGAAGGGATTCTGATTATCAGCAGGTCACCTTTCTTTTGATATCATGATCACAACTTTTTGATATCTTAATTAACCTGAAGATGTTAGAACTGAGAAATATATTTTTATGCATTCTTCAATCTATTTTCCTTACTGTATCTGCAAATTCTTCAATAACTTTGTTTTGCATTGCAAACATCATTTTGGAAGTGAACTGACTGTGCTAAGTCAAGAAATAGAGAAAGTCAATTGTCTGAGTAGAGGCAGAGTGTGTAAAACTGAAAAGTTTACTAACAGCAGTGCTATGCTAGGTTTCACCTATGGTTATTAATATAAGCGTGATCACAGTGAGCTGAGTTTTAGCACAGTTTTGCTTTCATTTGTTCATCCTGCGCATTTTCTTCATGACAGTAAAATAAAGTTCCCTTGGAATAGCTCTAGTACTGCAATAGCTGGGAGTAGTAAGGTGAAATATGGCAGAAAAACAACATTCAGCCAAACAAGGTGTTACTGAACACCGTGACAATAGCTGGGTTTGATTTCAACAAGGTCACATCTTTAAAACATCACAAACATCACACATCCTGAATGCATAACTTGCTCTTACACACTGAGTTTCACTTACGTGAGAAGGTGGCCTGTTACACCCTGATTTAAATGCACAAACTGATAACAATTAGTGTCATTGCTTTAACATGAAGAATTCCACAAACCCACATAGCCAAACTCAAAGCCCAGCAACACCTGAGTAGTTGACTCAAAGTCTGGACAAACATTCACGAGCTGTTGAAGAGCCAGCTACAACCTACTCAATGACTTAAGCTGGACAAGTCACATTGAGAGATAATTAAACTTATTTGTACTACATAGAACTAAGTCAAATTAAAAGTGAGCATTTTAATATTGCAGAAAAGACTTTGATTGTGTTTGTGTAAAATCAGTATGAGATAAATTGATTTAAGATTTTACAGACATATTAAAATGCATGACAGTAGAGTTAAGGTTGCATATGCAGCCTTGCTTTGAGAACTTGTCTCTGCAGAGGTTTGAGCAGAAGCTGCTCCTAACAGTTTAAGTTTCCCTGTGTTGTTCTTTTCTAGGACAATATCTCTGGTAGAAAGGTGTAGTCAAATGCAAAACACACTTCAGGCTGATAGTTCTAATCTCCTTTAATCTTCCTCTCTTGATTAACAGTAAGGGCTTCTGTGAAGGACAATTGACATGGTGCAATAGGTCATTTTCTGGTCTCAACCTTGACAGTGTAATCAGATAGATGGCATACTTAATAGAGGTCAGTTAATGCAAAGATTAAAATTAACTGGAAGTCAATAAGGGAATAATAAAGGAAAATGATCACCCTGTTGCACCTACTTTGTAAGAGTAAACCTTAACATTGCAGGCCAGTAGTAAAAAAAGAATAACCTAGTCGCAAGTGATCCAATAGGCCTTCATAAGCCCTCCAGCAAACAATTTAATGATTTCAGGTACCCTTTAAACTAAGTGGCCAATCACTGTTAAATCCTTTGGTATTCGTTGTAATAACATTGATCATGATGAACTCTTTTGGTATTAATGTGGATGTAATATATACCTTTTTAATTATAGAACAAGAAAATCCAATTACCCCTTTGCCTCATCAAAGTTCTTTGCTAGCTGTGACTATTTAAACACACATTATGAAACATTCAAACTGAAAGAGATTTCTGTGCAAAGCATGGGTCAAATCCTGTCAGATGCTGACTGCTCCGTGCAGGAATTTTGGGAGAAAGCAAGTGTGCTGAGCATTGCTGACAAGATGCATGGCTCTCTGCAGTACCAGCACATGGAAAGGTAGTGGATATAGTGATAAGCTTCAGGAAGACCCTGATTAAAAAGGCAGAAAGCATTTGTTTATACAATGGAGTGGAAGCCATTATGAGCAGTTAATGTGATTATTAGTTGGGACAAAGTTTACTCTGTAGAATAAAGAAGAAAAATGATGAGCTGAGCAAACTGATCTGGCTTTATTCCATGTGCTTCTACATTTTTTGACCTTGCTTCAAGAAACAAGTCGCATTCCAGCCTAAATCAAGTGAAAGCAGAAGCTAGCGTCCTCTGATGCCACTAGCCTACTTTGCAGCCAAGCAACTCAAATGAACAGATATAGAATCATAGAATCATGGAATAGTTTGGGTTGGAAGGGACCTTCAAAGATCATCTAGTGCAACCCCCCTACAATGATCTCCAACTAGATCAGGTTGTCCAGAACCACATCCAGTCAGGCCTTGAATGTCTCCAGAGATGGTGCATCCACCACCTCTCTGGGCAATCTGTGCCAGTGTTTTACCACCCTCATTGTAAAACATTTCTTGCTGGGCTTTCTTACATGGGTAGACATCTGCTCCCCACTCACTACGCCACGTGGGCAGGGACTATTTACACAAGTAAAACCATCAGGATTTTCCCCTGCATCAATAACCAGAAAGAATTATCTGGAGGAAAAAAAAAGAGTAGCCCCAAGAGATCAAATCCTGCTTTCTTATTCCGTTCCTACTTTGGGAAAACTGGCAAGCTGAATTTAGAGTTCAAAATTTCACTACTGGGAAATAAAAGCAAAAAACCCAAAGTTCTAGAATTAAGCAGTCCTTTTTGGGCTGAGCCTCCGCTGTAAATAAAACCAGCTTCAGAAATCTATAATTACACAGTGTATCCATCAGGTTCCCATGCTCAGCGGGAGTCAACCTTTTGTGAAGGATGAGATCAACCCATACCCAGTGATTACACTTCATTAGTTAATACAGTTGGGGAGGGTTGCTCAAATACATTTATTGTTGTCCCCTCCTAGCAACTGGCCAAGCAAACCTCATGTCAGAAATTGGATTTCTTTTCATTTTCATTCTTCGTGGCCACCCTGTCAAGCTCAGTCCCATAAAAGCAATATTTGCCAGAGCACTTCCAGCAGAACTTCATAACGTCACCAAGAACGCAAAATATTGCGGAAAGCTGATATCGAAGGGAAGCTATTAGGTGTTTTCTCTTATTCCAGTTGAAAACTACCACAAAAATCATACACAAAAGGAAAGTTTAATGACACCTCCAGTAGATTAATCTAGGCATAGTTGTCCCAAATGGCAAGCTATAACCGAGGTAGCAAAGCACACTGCTTGCAGGTAGGTATACTAGGGATCAGGGGAGTTATGTACTTACTGTGATATATAAATATACTTAAACAATACATGCTTTTACAGCAAAATGGCACTGTAATCATGTCAGACTGTAATTTGTAAGATATCACTGAACATTTACGAGATAATTGCCTGATTTCTATAGCTCCACTGCAACTAGAACCTGTTAATCTCGGAAGTCGCATTCAGAAGGAACAATACCAAATCGTCACAATGCTTTAATGCTACATGAGGCAGCATAGGATTAATAAAGATATCCTAAACGTATGAAATGTTGCTCTTCCTTTAAGAATTACGTTATCAAAATCTTTCTTAACCGTGATTTGAATAAAGCCTTCATTACTCACAGTCCAAAGAAGTTCATTAGGAGAAGACCACTTTGGAAAGCATTCAACCAGCTGGCCTTTCTTCTCAGCAGTGAATTACATTAGCTACTTCCTAGTTATTTAAATCTTGAAATAAAAGATGTAAACGCTACAGTGACATCTTAAGATCATTGGTAAGGCAGGTCTTGCATGCACAAAAATGCCCAGCTGGTGCGGAGATAAAACAGATTGATAATTAGTGGCAAAATGTAACATTTCATCAGGAATATTTTGAATAATCCAATTTATCTTTGTCAGATATGCACCACATATTTTTTTTTTTCCCGTCTCCCCCCTCTTTCCTTTGGAGGCTCTTTGTTCTTTAACATAATATTATAATTTCAGCCTCCTAATTAAAGCTCCAGTCGGTCGGACCTGCCTTGATGTCCCGCCGCAGATCGGAGCCTGACTGCACTGAGCGGAGATAAGGTGCCTGCCCTGAGCCACACGCCACCACTAACTACCGCAGCGCCCGCTGCCTCCCACCACCCCACGGAGGCTGTAACGGGTTTGATACGAGGGAGATCAAAGCCAGAGGGTTTGAAGGGAGGAGGGCCTGGCTCTGCTGGCTGGTCTGTGCGAGCAGGGCCGGCATACGGCAGCTGAGACCGCGAGTTCCCAAAGCAGGAAAAGCATCCCGACAGCGCGGGCTCCTACAGGCTCGGCTTCCTAATTAACTGATAAACATGCTCCGTCCCCCCTCGCTGCTCCAGCGGCTCCAGGAGGGTTTGCCAAGAGGGATAAGGGAAGCCTTGGAAAAAGGAGGGTGAGAGTGGAGTGAGTGGGGCAGGAGGGGATGCAAACACATCCAGCGGTGCTAGTGATGCCACCTCCACTGATTCCCCCATGGCACAAGGTAGGACCAGCATCACACAACTGGTATGGCCTTTCTTGTCGTAGCCTCATGTTTCTCCTCTTGGAAAAGGGGGATTCTGTGTCTGTGTGGCTTGTGGAGCTCCTTAACATCTGTGATGGGAATGATGATGCTTTATCTTTGAGAAGAAGCTACAGCAAGACTGGTGGTATGGGCCATGACACAGGGCAGAAAGGAGACAAAACCAGCCACCCAGGTACCTGCTACCACCCTTTTCAGAGGTCCTTCTGCCTGAAAGAGGGCTGCTGTGTCAGAAACACACGGGTGCAGAGATCATCCTGACTCCACTGCAACTACAGTCAAACACCCCTGTCTTTCACAGCTCCAAACTTTAGCCCTGGTGCAGCTAAGGGTATTCCTTAAGCAAACGCTGCTTTAAGTGCACCCAGTGTGGAGGCCACGTTTACTTCAGGAGTATTAAAGACACCAAAAGACCTGCTCTTGCAGAGCCACTGAATGCCTTTCATAGCATCACAGAATTGAGAAGGTTGGAAATTACCTTTAAGCTCAAGTCCAACTGTTCTCAGCACTGCCAAGGCCACTACTAACCCATGGCACTGAGGGCTTCGTCTACATGGTGTGTGAACACTTGCAGGGGTTGGGACTCCAGCACTGTCCTGGGCAGCCTCTTCCAGTGCCTGAGCACCCTCTCAGTGAGGAAACTTTTCCTCCGGGCCAGCCCTGCCCAGCACAGCCTCATTTCCCAGCTTAGATCCACACTGATGTGTCAGAGAGCAGCTTACAAATACAAGGAGTTCCCAGCCAAACTTGAGCAAAGCTGTGTTCTCAGAAGCACTACAGTAACCAAATATCTCACCTGGCAAAGACAAGGCTGAAAGGTTTTCCATTAGCTCTTGTGATATGTCCTGCTCCTCCTCTGCCTTGTGATTCAAATACATGCTTACACTTGTAGAACATCGTGCATAGTGCCCCTCGGTCAGCGTGGCCGTGCCTTGCACTGTGAACGAAGAACGAAGAAACGAAGATGCATTTGTGACCTGCAACAACAATAACTCATGCACTTTAAAATGCTCACCATGTTGTTGGCTATAACTTGTACAATTCATTGAATAAACGCTGCTTCACATGCAATGCTTTGACTTTTTTAATTTCAACAGATATATGTGAAAATACATATATTTATTAAAAAATATTAATTTGAGGACCTAGATTTAAGTTTTGTACCAGTCCCATGCCAAACTGTCTTCAATAAGAGATGGAAGTCATGTAGTCTGCACCTCTGATGTGATAATGATATCTGTACGGCCCAGAAAGTAGGTCACAGTAATACTTCACAGCAGTTTTTGTAACCTACTCAGGGACTACAAGGCCAACTATTTTCAAGATAATTCTGAATTTCTTTAATAAGATTTTATTGGCTTCAGATAATTGATCCGATTATTGAAACCTGGGGAAAGTGCTATTGACCTGAATATATACATCACTAATTCTCTTTTTTAAATGAATTTAGGTCATTCCAAACTTATTGTCTCTGCTTAACGCCAGGCAAGGGGCTCATACAGGCCTGGCAAACAGGCGCTGGTCTCATACTTGTGCATTTCCCATGGTCCTGCTCTTCCCAAACTACATGGGCAGCTCCTTCCTCCCGCTCTCACTCTGGGTCAGGGGACTTTAAGCCTGTGTTAAGCACGTTAGGACTGGTTTCACTTTGACAATGAGAAATATGCATTTGGCTTCTTTGAATCTTTAAATCCTTTTTCCTTTTCTCATTTTGCAGCATCAGCAGATTTCCAAACCTCTGCAGTTGCCTGTCATCTTGTTTCTGGTACTCCAGCCACACCAATTGCTTTTCCACCTTATTCTTTGCTTACACAATCTGTAATTACACAGTCTGTAAGACTTTCTTCCATCACCTATGAAGTATTTGTTTCCACTGAACATAGCCCAACAGGCCCTCTCACACTCCTGTCAGAGAAGGAGAACCACAGCTTGGGACTCACAGAACCATTAGGGTTGGAAGGGACCTCTGGAGATCATTCCATCCAACCCTGTGCCAAGTCAGGGCCACCTACAGCAGGTTACATAGGAACGTGTCCAAGCAGGTTTGGAATGTCTCCAGAGAGGGAGACTCCACAACGCCCCTGGGCAGCCTGTGCTAGTGCTCTGCCACCCTCACGTGAAGAAGTTCTTTCTCGTGTTGAGCTGACACTTGTTGTGTTTCAGTTTATGGCCATTGCTCCTCATCCTGTCAATGGGCATCACTGAAAACTCCTTTCTAGCAACATCTTCCCATCATCCCTCTTATCCATTGCCTGCTTTGTGCACAGACCACTGCAGTGTGGTTAAGAGGAGACATCAACTCCACCACGTGGGTCCTCTTGCAGACTTCCCTGCTAAGTGATGGGGGCTGTTTCAGAGCAGATGGTCCACGGAGATCCTTCCTGTCCCAACAGGCGGAAGTGCTCTGGCTGTCCTCCCTTTCCCGATAGGCTTGCTGCTGTGTGGACTCACATCCACACACAAATAAAAGCTTTACCTAGGAAGGGGGAAAATATGACATTTCTCCAGTTCTTGCAGTTTATCAAGGCTCAGTCCAGAGTGGCCGAGCTGCTCTGATTGCCTGGGTATGCCCCGCTGGCTGGGCTATTGCTCACCCTATTTCCTTGTTTTAATGCAGTGCACTTGATTAGATCTCACACACCAGCTACAGCAGTGATGGGCAGAATAGAAATACACATGGAGACAGAGAGCTGGAACAGCCTCATTCCCACTGGTCATATATAATGTTACTGTAATTATTTGTACAGCCATGTCCTGGACCTGCCTCTATCATCCCAGATCAGTTCCTGATGACTGACCTTCTGCAGAAGCTGCGTGTTGCATTCAAGAGGAGTTAGGAAAAAAGCCACAATTGGTTTATTATTGTTTCATCCACTCCTCAGCTACAGAGTTCTCAAAACAAACCTTTCCTTGCCTTTAAAAACCTCACTTTTAATGGGACTATGCAGAGGATTTTTAATTTTTACTTGGATTTTGCTTTTTGCAAGGATTTTTTCTTTCTTCTGTACAAACTCCAAGCCCCATTCCTGCTACTTTAAGCACTTTTTTGTTCAGATAGTTTCTGTCCTGAAGCAAAAGACTTTCTCTAACTACTACAATTCCAGCCCGTTAGCAGCTCCAAGCTGATGGCTTGGATGACCTCTTTGCATGACTTGAAATTCTGAAATGATAGGGAGGTTTTGTCTAAATGGGTATCAACACCAAGCTGTAAAGTATTAAATTATTACCAAGTTCAATATAAAGGTAACTATGAAGTTGCCTTTATGTTTATGAACACCTCACTCCATCCTCCTGTCAGGCAGTAGCAGAGAGCGATAAGGTCCAGACTGACCCTCCCAGGTCCCTCAGCCGTTCCTCATCACACTTGTGCTCCAGTCCCTGCAGAAGCTCTGTTGCCCTTCTCTGGCCCTGCTCCAGCACCTCAATGTCTCTCTTGTAGTGAGGGGCCCAGAGCTGAAGACAGGATTTGAGGTGCGGTCTCACCAGTGCCCAGTGCAGGGGCACAATCCCTGCCCTGGCTCTGCTGCCGCACTGGTGCTGGTACAGGCCAAGATGCTGTTGCTCTTCTTGGCTGCCTGGGCACAAGCTGCTTGTGTTCAGGACACCCCCAGGTCCTTTTCCAAGAGCAGCTTTCCAGCCACTCTTTCCCAACCCTGGAGTACTGCATGGGGTTACTGTGCCCCAAGTAAAGGACCCAGCGCTGAGCTCTGTCGAACCTCATACATACAACTGGCTTTGGCCCATTGATCCTGCCTGTCCAGATCTGCATGGTCCTCAATGCTCTCTCAGACTGGTCAGGAGGTTTTCTATCAGCAGCATATGTTGATGGTGAAGGAAATCTCTGCACAGGGGTCAGGTACCTGTGCAGGACATGACAAGTCCCATCCATGCTGGAGACCAGAAGGTGACTGCCAACTACTGATCCAGAGCCATCCTGAGCTTGCAGCTTGGAAGGTCCACCAGAGCCTTACTCTGCTTTCATTTCTCTTTGTATTGTTGTGAAATTACACGCTCTATAATAAATAGCCAGAAACGAAACCAAACCAAACCTCTGGGAGTCCTGAGGGGTTTCTCTTCTCTGCAGACACCCTGTCCATTTTCAGGTTCCCACTATCTTTGCTTCAATCCTTTTTTTCCCTTCTTCTGCTGCCCAGAGGGGAGAATTTGTCACTAAGCAAGAGCAAATCTCAAACTTCTAAAAAACTCATAAGCAGGCTGCAGTCCCTCATGAAAGCAAAGAAAACAAACGTGTGAAAGGCAAAATCAACTATCCTAAATTTATTTATCACTGAAAAGCTAATTGCATTCCTTCTTAGAAGCATCAAAAAGCGCCTCAGAGTACTGCAAAACATACGAGTGTTTAGGCCATCCCCTGGGATTATTCCAGCCAGCTCCTGGTACCCTGTCTGATGCTGAAGGAGACGGCTCGACCCTACAGGCTTCATCCCTCCAAAAGAGTCCCTTTCTGGGGTGTTGCTCCCCATCACCCTTAGCTCAGGCAGTGGCAGAGGTTGTGTTCCTCTAAGTTCCCATTAAATATATACATGTATTTAATATATAAATATATACATATATTTTCCTAAGACACCGTTTGGGTTAGATGTAAGAAGAAACAAGTCTTCAGCATCACGAGGAGGTTTGTGATTTGGCCAAAACTCCTTTAAGTATTAAATGTGCCCTTGTAATTGTCCTATTTCATTCAACAAGTGCAGCACCTGAAAACACCTCAATAAAGATAGAGTCAACTCCTGCTGATGCTCCTCAAAAGAACTGAACAGAGCTGATAGCATTACCTGGGATTTTTATAAGAAAACAAATTTCTACAGTAAGATAAAACCCTCAATTAAATTGTATGGTCTGGTATAAAAGGTGCTCTATAAAGGTTGTTATTTTCTATTAACAATAAGGGTTTTCTTTAAGGCTCTCAGCTCAGCAGGCTTTTCTCAGGCCTGATTTAAGACAGACAGAGCTGAGACTGAGCTAGAGGCTGATTTTCCTGAAAGTCAAGTGAAACATCAGCTCCAAAGAGCATTGGCATAGCAAAGGGGATAATATTCCCCTTCCCTATTCCAAGATGCACAGCACATGGATACGGGAAAGCTGGACAGGAGATGCTGAAGGAAGAAGCTGCACATCCAACATAAAAGCACCCTGATTTCAACGCTAGATAACTTGGAAAAGTATAATAAAATACTTTTAGGATCTTCTACTTTTAGTATCTTTAGTATTCTTCTTTTAGTATCTTCTACAAATATTGGCCCCCAATACTGGGGCTTGCTGCAAGTTCACAGAACTCTTTCTTTGCACTGTTCGAGAGTGAAAAAGTGTTAAACATGTGCTATACCAAAATAATATCTAATAAAATTAGTACAGAAGTGATATTTTTTCCTCTGTTTCATATGTATTATTTTGCCATAGATGCACAAGAAAGATCCCCATAAATCTCTATATCTCAAACTTGGGGGTTCACTTTCTTTTTGTTGATCCTTCCCAGTGAAATAATTGCAGGTCTAGTTCGTTTGTGTATAATCAATATCCCCCTGCCAGTGGTAATGGGACATGTGATAACATAAAGATAGTCCCTCTCCAAAACAAATTACTGACTCTTTCTATTAATCATTTCTGAAGTTTGTTTTTCCTTTATTCCAAACCAAAAATAAGCAAGGAGTATGTTCTTTGTATGCATAAAGCGATCATTTGAGAGAGCTATAGATTATCTGTGTATAACACAAGCTTTCATCACAGGTTTATGTTGGATGGGCTGCAACGGTTTCTATAAACTGTAAATGGTTTATAACTCAGCTGCACGCTGAGATGTGTCATTGAGTTTGCAGATTAACAAAGTAAATGTAGGAGTAGAGGAAAATCCCCCTTTTTTCACCAGATAGAAGCCATCACCTTTTCAGGGACTGAATAAATGTGCCATTTCCAATCTGAAAACCACCGTTTCACTAAATTCTCAGAGCACAAATAAGATGCTCTAAAGGAAATCTCTGTAATATTGGGATGTTTTAGCAGCCCTCTTTAAAAATCTTTTTTAATGCAAAAAAGTTTCATCTACTTCATTAAAAATCCCATTTTCATTCATCCATTTAAGAAACAGGAAAACAAATACTACTTATGCCAAACAGAGCTGGGATATACACCGTGATACACGCTAACCTGGTGATCCTGAATTAATGGTAAAGCAAAAGCAAGCTAAAGTCAGTGTGAAAAGGAAAAAGTAAGAAAGAAAACACCTAAATTAAAGAACTCTTTCTCTGCAGCAGCTCTGACTGTCATCAGGGGATAAATCAATTTGCAGCAGCTGTGGACAGCTATTTAAGTGTGAGCCCTGAACAGCTTAATTGGGGAAGTGTGTTAAAAGTTGAAAGCACAGAGTCACATCAAGTTCAGGGTATATGTGCAGGTGTGTGTGCATGCATGAGCACATGTGCATGTGTGTGCACTTCTATGTGGACCTTAAGAAAGTCTCCTGCACTGAATTCCTGGGGTCTGCAGTCGCAATACACTCATCTCTGGTCATCAATCACAGAATGGTTCGGGTTGGAAAGGAGCTTAAGATCATCCAGTTCCAATCCCCTGCCATGGGCAGGGAGACCTCACACTAGACCATGTCACCCAAGGCTCTGTCCAACCTGGTCTTGATGATCAATGAAGCTCCAAATATTGCTCTTACCTGATTAGCAGAACTCTCTCAAATAAAAAGGAATAAAGAAGCTGATGCAGGGGGGTTATGGACCTGACTTAGGTTAAATTTGAAGTTTTAAAAGAGCCAGGCTTGTTTTCTCATTTGAGAATGGTGGTGATGGAGAATAGAAGCCTGGCGGTAGGGACACATCCAGCTCTGGCAACAGCTTCCAAAAGCCTTGGAAAAGGTTCAAAAGATGTTTCAAAGGGACGATGCAACACTGGGAAACACCTTCCTCAGGCCCAGCAGCTCATGGAGAATGGGATTCCACATCCCTTAGCTTTACCTCATCTAAGGCAGATATTGCAATCCAAATCTCTAATTGCTCAGTCTTTAAACCCATGAGCCTCCAAACTTCTTGAACTCTCTCAGGAGACCTTAGAGCAGCTTCCAATACCTAAAGGGACCTACAAGAAACCTAGAGAGTGACTTTTTACAAGGACATGTAGTGATAGGACAAGGGGGAATGGTTTTAAACTGCAGAGATTTAGATCAGATATCATGAAGTTGCTCTTCCCTGTGAGGGTGCTGAGGCGCTGGCACAGGGTGCCCAGAGAAGCTGTGGCTGCCCCATCCCTGGCAGTG